>JARQWZ010004223.1:90000-97500 GCA_033150135.1 Gobio occitaniae
AGTCAATTCCTCACTGAGGCCGGTCACTTTCATTAGGAATCACAGTCTCTCCAGACTGAGGAATTCCATCTCCCACAAACATTCTATGCATTTCTATTCAAGATCTAATAATGCACCGAGATAATAGTGAAGTGGCTGTTACTAGGCAGTTAAAAAAAAAATACCAAAACATTTAGCTAAAGCTCCCATTAAGATATGAAAGTGTTACTCTTGAGTGTTCTCTGAGTGTTACTCTTGAGTGTTCTCTGAGTGTTACTCTTGAGTGTTCTCTGAGTGTTACTCTTGAGTGTTCTCTGAGTGTTACTCTTGAGTGTTCTCTGAGTGTTACTCTTGAGTGTTCTCTGAGTGTTACTCTTGAGTGTTCTCTGAGTGTTACTCTTGAGTGTTCTCTGAGTGTTACTCTTGAGTGTTCTCTGAGTGTTACTCTTGAGTGTTCTCTGAGTGTTACTCTTGAGTGTTCTCTGAGTGTTACTCTTGAGTGTTCTCTGAGCGTTACTCTTGAGTGTTCTCTGAGCGTTACTCTTGAGTGTTCTCTGAGCGTTACTCTTGAGTGTTCTCTGAGCGTTACTCTTGAGTGTTCTCTGAGTGTTACTCTTGAGTGTTCTCTGAGTGTTACTCTTGAGTGTTCTCTGAGCGTTACTCTTCTCTGAGTGTTACTCTTGAGTGTTCTCTGAGTGTTACTCTTGAGTGTTCTCTGAGCGTTACTCTTGAGTGTTCTCTGAGCGTTACTCTTGAGTGTTCTCTGAGCGTTACTCTTGAGTGTTCTCTGAGTGTTACTCTTGAGTGTTCTCTGAGCGTTACTCTTGAGTGTTCTCTGAGCGTTACGCTTGAGTGTTCTCTGAGCGTTACTCTTGAGTGTTCTCTGAGCGTTACTCTTGAGTGTTCTCTGAGCGTTACTCTTGAGTGTTCTCTGAGCGTTACTCTTGAGTGTTCTCTGAGCGTTACTCTTGAGTGTTCTCTGAGCGTTACTCTTGAATGTTCTCTGAGTGTTACTCTTGAATGTTCTCTGAGTGTTACTCTTGAGTGTTCTCTGAGTGTTACTCTTGAGTGTTCTCTGAGCGTTACTCTTGAGTGTTCTCTGAGCGTTACTCTTGAGTGTTCTCTGAGCGTTACTCTTGAGTGTTCTCTGAGTGTTACTCTTGAGTGTTCTCTGAGCATTACTCTTGAATGTTCTCTGAGTGTTACTCTTGAATGTTCTCTGAGTGTTACTCTTGAGTGTTCTCTGAGTGTTACTCTTGAGTGTTCTCTGAGCGTTACTCTTGAATGTTCTCTGAGTGTTACTCTTGAATGTTCTCTGAGTGTTACTCTTGACTGTTCTCTGAGTGTTACTCTTGAGTGTTCTCTGAGCATTACTCTTGAATGTTCTCTGAGTGTTACTCTTGAGTGTTCTCTGAGTGTTACCCTTGAGTGTTCTCTGAGTGTTACCCTTGAGTGTTCTCTGAGCGTTACTCTTGAGTGTTCTCTGAGTGTTACTCTTGAGTGTTCTCTGAGTGTTACTCTTGAGTGTTCTCTGAGTGTTACTCTTGAGTGTTCTCTGAGCATTACTCTTGAATGTTCTCTGAGTGTTACCCTTGAATGTTCTCTGAGTGTTACTCTTGAGTGTTCTCTGAGCATTACTCTTGAATGTTCTCTGAGTGTTACTCTTGAGTGTTCTCTGAGTGTTACTCTTGAGTGTTCTCTGAGTGTTACTCTTGAGTGTTCTCTGAGTGTTACTCTTGAGTGTTCTCTGAGCGTTACTCTTGAGTGTTCTCTGAGCGTTACTCTTGAATGTTCTCTGAGTGTTACTCTTGAATGTTCTCTGAGTGTTACTCTTGAGTGTTCTCTGAGTGTTACTCTTGAGTGTTCTCTGAGTGTTACTCTTGAGTGTTCTCTGAGCATTACTCTTGAATGTTCTCTGAGTGTTACTCTTGAGTGTTCTCTGAGTGTTACTCTTGAATGTTCTCTGAGTGTTACTCTTGAGTGTTCTCTGAGTGTTACTCTTGAGTGTTCTCTGAGCATTACTCTTGAATGTTCTCTGAGCGTTACTCTTGAGTGTTCTCTGAGTGTTACTCTTGAGTGTTCTCTGAGTGTTACTCTTGAGTGTTCTCTGAGCATTACTCTTGAATGTTCTCTGAGCGTTACTCTTGAGTGTTCTCTGAGCGTTACTCTTGAGTGTTCTCTGAGCGTTACTCTTGAATGTTCTCTGAGTGTTACTCTTGAGTGTTCTCTGAGTGTTACTCTTGAGTGTTCTCTGAGCATTACTCTTGAATGTTCTCTGAGCGTTACTCTTGAGTGTTCTCTGAGTGTTACTCTTGAGTGTTCTCTGAGCGTTACTCTTGAGTGTTCTCTGAGCGTTACTCTTGAGTGTTCTCTGAGCGTTACTCTTGAATGTTCTCTGAGCGTTACTCTTGAATGTTCTCTGAGTGTTACTCTTGAGTGTTCTCTGAGTGTTACTCTTGAGTGTTCTCTGAGCATTACTCTTGAATGTTCTCTGAGCGTTACTCTTGAGTGTTCTCTGAGTGTTACTCTTGAGTGTTCTCTGAGCGTTACTCTTGAGTGTTCTCTGAGCGTTACTCTTGAATGTTCTCAGAGTGTTACTCTTCAATGTTCTCTGAGTGTTACCCTTGAGTGTTCTCTGAGTGTTACTCTTGAGTGTTCTCTGAGCATTACTCTTGAATGTTCTCTGAGTGTTACTCTTGAATGTTCTCTGAGCGTTACTCTTGAGTGTTCTCTGAGTGTTACTCTTGAGTATTCTCTGAGTGTTACTCTTGAGTGTTCTCTGAGCGTTACTCTTGAGTGTTCTCTGAGCGTTACTCTTGAATGTTCTCAGAGTGTTACCCTTGAGTGTTCTCTGAGTGTTACTCTTGAATGTTCTCTGAGCGTTACTCTTGAATGTTCTCTGAGTGTTACTCTTGAGTGTTTTCTAAGCGTTACTCTTGAATGTTCTCTGAGCGTTACTCTTGAGTGTTCTCTGAGCGTTACTCTTGAATGTTCTCTGAGCGTTACTCTTGAATGTTCTCTGAGTGTTACTCTTGAATGTTCTCTGAGCGTTACTCTTGAATGTTCTCTGAGCGTTACTCTTGAATGTTCTCTGAGCGTTACTCTTGAATGTTCTCTTGAATGTTCTCTGAGCGTTACTCTTGAATGTTCTCTGAGCATTACTCTTGAATGTTCTCTGAGCGTTACTCTTGAATGTTCTCTGAGCGTTACTCTTGAATGTTCTCTGAGCATTACTCTTGAATGTTCTCTGAGCGTTACTCTTGAATGTTCTCTGAGCGTTACTCTTGAATGTTCTCTGAGTGTTACTCTTGAGTGTTCTCTGAGTGTTACCCTTGAGTGTTCTCTGAGCATTACTCTTGAATGTTCTCTGAGTGTTACTCTTGAATGTTTTCTGAGCGTTACTCTTGAATGTTCTCTGAGCGTTACTCTTGAATGTTCTCTGAGTGTTACTCTTGAGTGTTCTCTGAGTATTACTCTTGAATGTTCTCTGAGTGTTACTCTTGAATGTTCTCTGAGTGTTACTCTTGAGTGTTTTCTGAGCGTTACTCTTTAATGTTCTCTGAGCGTTACTCTTGAGTGTTCTCTGAGCATTACTCTTGAATGTTCTCTGAGCGTTACTCTTGAATGTTCTCTGAGTGTTACTCTTGAGTGTTCTCTGAGCATTACTCTTGAATGTTCTCTGAGTGTTACTCTTGAATGTTCTCTGAGTGTTACTCTTGAGTGTTTTCTGAGCGTTACTCTTGAATGTTCTCTGAGCGTTACTCTTGAATGTTCTCTGAGTGTTACTCTTGAGTGTTCTCTGAGCATTACTCTTGAATGTTCTCTGAGCGTTACTCTTGAATGTTCTCTGAGCGTTACTCTTGAATGTTCTCTGAGTGTTACTCTTGAGTGTTCTCTGAGTGTTACTCTTGAGTGTTCTCTGAGCATTACTCTTGAATGTTCTCTGAGCGTTACTCTTGAGTGTTCTCTGAGTGTTACTCTTGAGTGTTCTCTGAGCGTTACTCTTGAGTGTTCTCTGAGCGTTACTCTTGAATGTTCTCAGAGTGTTACTCTTCAATGTTCTCTGAGTGTTACCCTTGAGTGTTCTCTGAGTGTTACTCTTGAGTGTTCTCTGAGCATTACTCTTGAATGTTCTCTGAGTGTTACTCTTGAATGTTCTCTGAGCGTTACTCTTGAGTGTTCTCTGAGTGTTACTCTTGAGTATTCTCTGAGTGTTACTCTTGAGTGTTCTCTGAGCGTTACTCTTGAGTGTTCTCTGAGCGTTACTCTTGAATGTTCTCAGAGTGTTACTCTTGAATGTTCTCTGAGCGTTACTCTTGAATGTTCTCTGAGCGTTACTCTTGAATGTTCTCAGAGTGTTACCCTTGAGTGTTCTCTGAGTGTTACTCTTGAATGTTCTCTGAGCGTTACTCTTGAATGTTCTCTGAGTGTTACTCTTGAGTGTTTTCTAAGCGTTACTCTTGAATGTTCTCTGAGCGTTACTCTTGAGTGTTCTCTGAGCGTTACTCTTGAATGTTCTCTGAGCGTTACTCTTGAATGTTCTCTGAGTGTTACTCTTGAATGTTCTCTGAGCGTTACTCTTGAATGTTCTCTGAGCGTTACTCTTGAATGTTCTCTGAGCGTTACTCTTGAATGTTCTCTTGAATGTTCTCTGAGCGTTACTCTTGAATGTTCTCTGAGCATTACTCTTGAATGTTCTCTGAGCGTTACTCTTGAATGTTCTCTGAGCGTTACTCTTGAATGTTCTCTGAGCATTACTCTTGAATGTTCTCTGAGCGTTACTCTTGAATGTTCTCTGAGCGTTACTCTTGAATGTTCTCTGAGTGTTACTCTTGAGTGTTCTCTGAGTGTTACCCTTGAGTGTTCTCTGAGCATTACTCTTGAATGTTCTCTGAGTGTTACTCTTGAATGTTTTCTGAGCGTTACTCTTGAATGTTCTCTGAGCGTTACTCTTGAATGTTCTCTGAGTGTTACTCTTGAGTGTTCTCTGAGCATTACTCTTGAATGTTCTCTGAGTGTTACTCTTGAATGTTCTCTGAGTGTTACTCTTGAGTGTTTTCTGAGCGTTACTCTTTAATGTTCTCTGAGCGTTACTCTTGAGTGTTCTCTGAGCATTACTCTTGAATGTTCTCTGAGCGTTACTCTTGAATGTTCTCTGAGTGTTACTCTTGAGTGTTCTCTGAGCATTACTCTTGAATGTTCTCTGAGTGTTACTCTTGAATGTTCTCTGAGTGTTACTCTTGAGTGTTTTCTGAGCGTTACTCTTGAATGTTCTCTGAGCGTTACTCTTGAATGTTCTCTGAGTGTTACTCTTGAATGTTCTCTGAGCGTTACTCTTGAATGTTCTCTGAGCGTTACTCTTGAGTGTTCTCTGAGTGTTACTCTTGAGTGTTCTCTGAGCATTACTCTTGAGTGTTCTCTGAGCATTACTCTTGAATGTTCTCTGAGCGTTACTCTTGAATGTTCTCTGAGTGTTACTCTTGAGTGTTACTCTTGAGTGTTCTCTGAGTGTTACTCTTGAGTGTTCTCTGAGTGTTACTCTTGAGTGTTCTCTGAGCATTACTCTTGAATGTTCTCTGAGTGTTACTCTTGAGTGTTTTCTGAGCGTTACTCTTGAATGTTCTCTGAGTGTTACTCTTGAGTGTTACTCTTGAGTGTTCTCTGAGTGTTACTCTTGAGTGTTCTCTGAGTGTTACTCTTGAGTGTTCTCTGAGCATTACTCTTGAATGTTCTCTGAGTGTTACTCTTGAGTGTTCTCTGAGCGTTACTCTTGAATGTTCTCTGAGCGTTACTCTTGAGTGTTCTCTGAGCATTACTCTTGAGTGTTCTCTGAGTGTTACTCTTGAGTGTTCTCTGAGCATTACTCTTGAGTGTTCTCTGAGCATTACTCTTGAATGTTCTCTGAGCGTTACTCTTGAATGTTCTCTGAGTGTTACTCTTGAGTGTTCTCTGAGCATTACTCTTGAGTGTTCTCTGAGCATTACTCTTGAGTGTTCTCTGAGCATTACTCTTGAATGTTCTCTGAGCGTTACTCTTGAATGTTCTCTGAGTGTTACTCTTGAGTGTTTTCTAAGCGTTACTCTTGAATGTTCTCTGAGTGTTACTCTTGAGTGTTCTCTGAGTGTTACTCTTGAGTGTTCTCTGAGTGTTACTCTTGAGTGTTCTCTGAGTGTTACTCTTGAGTGTTCTCTGAGTGTTACTCTTGAGTGTTCTCTGAGTGTTACTCTTGAGTGTTCTCTGAGTGTTACTCTTGAGTGTTCTCTGAGTGTTACTCTTGAGTGTTCTCTGAGTGTTACTCTTGAGTGTTCTCTGAGCATTACTCTTGAGTGTTCTCTGAGTGTTACTCTTGAGTGTTCTCTGAGCATTACTCTTGAGTGTTCTCTGAGCATTACTCTTGAATGTTCTCTGAGTGTTACTCTTGAGTGTTCTCTGAGCGTTACTCTTGAGTGTTCTCTGAGCGTTACTCTTGAGTGTTCTCTGAGTGTTACTCTTGAGTGTTCTCTGAGCATTACTCTTGAATGTTCTCTGAGCGTCACTCTTGAATGTTCTCTGAGTGTTACTCTTGAGTGTTTTCTAAGCGTTACTCTTGAATGTTCTCTGAGTGTTACTCTTGAGTGTTCTCTGAGTGTTACTCTTGAGTGTTCTCTGAGCGTTACTCTTGAGTGTTCTCTGAGTGTTACTCTTGAGTGTTCTCTGAGCGTTACTCTTGAGTGTTCTCTGAGTGTTACTCTTGAGTGTTCTCTGAGCGTTACTCTTGAGTGTTCTCTGAGCGTTACTCTTGAGTGTTCTCTGAGTGTTACTCTTGAGTGTTCTCTGAGTGTTACTCTTGAGTGTTCTCTGAGTGTTACTCTTGAGTGTTTTCTGAGCGTTACTCTTGAGTGTTCTCTGAGCGTTACTCTTGAGTGTTTTCTAAGCGTTACTCTTTGTTATCAACGTACAATTAATGTTTTTGTGCTAAAGTTTTATTAAAGATCAGATAACTTTGAACATTTTATTAACATTACTGGAAGAACTTTTGTTCATAACTTTGAGTTTCTTTCCTCTCAACATCTCTGAATGTGTGAATGTAAACTCTATTATCTGTGAGCACTTACTCTTATCTCCCCTCATAAAAGAACTCCGTCTCTATACAAACGAATGCGCCTTTCTGAGTATGATATTTATATTTTTGTATTGTTTCAATGTATTTCGAGGAGTTACATATGAATACATTGAGTGTGAACATGTTGAATATGGATCTGCATGTGTGTAACGTTATATATGTATCGTTTCATTCTTATTCACTGAGCGGAACTGCTACATTGTAGCGCTGTCGCGCGGCTGTGAAACATTGATACATTCTTCAGATTCGGAACGTGAGACATTCATTTAATAACGCCTATGAGATGAACAGAATAATCCGCTAGTAGAGGTCAGAGGAGTGAACTCTTACCGAGCAGCAGACAGCTGACGTCCACACCAATGCTCCAGAGTCCTCTCGTCTCGAACATTCTCAGTTCCGCACAAACACTGAATGCTTTG
>JARQWZ010004223.1:102500-105000 GCA_033150135.1 Gobio occitaniae
TATACAAAGATATATAAAAAATAAATAAATGAGTATTTATACTTTTATTTCCTTATGTATAATTGTATTTTTCCCCACATTTACTTATTTTTTAATGTATTTATTTCCACATTTATTTATGTATATTTGTATTTATGTACATGTATGTATTTCTACATGTCTTTGTCCGTATGTTAATGAGGGGGGCGTGTCACAGGACCGCTCAAAAGTTTGGAAACATGACTATTTTGAATGTTTTGATTCATTTGATCAAAAATGCAGAAAAACTGTAATTTTGTGAAATATTATTACAATTTAAAATAATGGGTTTCTATTTTAATATACTTTAAACTATAATTTATTCCTGTGATCAAAGCTGAATTTTCTGCATCATTACTCCAGTCTTCAGTGTCACATAATCCTTCACTAATATATATGTATATATAATCAAGTCCCGTTTATTTAAAAAGTGCTTTATGCAATACAGATTGTTTCAAAGCAGCTTCACATTAATTAAAAGGCAAACTATCAATTATGATCAGGGGTGTAGAATTTAGTAGGGCGCTACCAATATCCTGTGACATTGATTTATCCCTAGCAATATTTTCAATCAAATATTCTTTTATTACTACTTATCTAGTAAAAGCATCTTAATTTAAGACAAAAATACTAAATAAGAAAATGTGTTCTTCCAGTGTATTGCATTGCACTATGAATGAAGTAAAGTGAAATCTCTGTTAAACTGCCTCCTTGTCTTTATTAGTTATCTGTAACGTTACATCATTCATTCATTTACATATTGTTAAGGTCAATTATTAACCTTAAAACATCATCCTATTCACTTCCTGAATCCTCAGCTTCCGGGGATGTCTCCACCAATTTCAAAATCAAACCTACACCCTTGATTATGAAACCAGTTCAGTTCATCTAAAAGCAGTTCCCTAGCAAACAGAAATGGGTTGAAAAAAAAGATGAAGAAAAAAAGAAAGATTTTCTAATGTTCTCATTTAAGTAATGAAAACGTTATTTCTGAATGTTTGCAGGTTTTTAAATGTTTTAAAAAGAAGAGAGAAATCATTAAAGGAATGTAACTTTACATTTTGCAAGTATTATGGGATACTTTTGAATGTTCTCTGTATGGGATGATTTTAGACTCAAAATGCTTAATATGCAGTATATTGTAAGTGTATAGCCTACTTTTAAAATCACCGTTTTGAACAACATCTAGGAAACCCGTTATAAAGTCAAACGTAATTATGGGGCGCCGTTTGTAAAGCGGCTCGCGCCGAAAATAACAGCAACATTTTGACACATTTAGCTTCAAACAATGTTTAAAAAACTGGTATGAATTTTTGGCGGTCACTTTTTTAGCACATTTACAACAATATTTATCAACTTAGAGATATTTTAAATAGTTAAATCTAAATGTTAAATCTAAATGTTAATTGTTAAATCTAAAAGTTAAATCTAAATCTAAATGTTAAATCTAAATGTTAAATCTAAATGTTAAATCTAAATCTAAATCTAAATGTTAAATCTAAATGTTAAATCTAAATCTAAATGTTAAATCTAAATCTAAATGTTAAATCTAAATCTAAATGTTAAATCTAAATCTAAATGTAAAATCTAAATCTAAATGCTAAATCTAAATGTTAAATCTAAACGTTAAAACCGGTTATCTGCATTCTGAATTTGCATATTAGTTAAATATTTAGTTTCACCCGAAACATTTAGATTCAACATTTATATTTAGATTTAACATTTAGATTTAACATTTAGATTTAGATTTTGTATTTAGATTTAACATTTAGATTTTACATTTAGATTTAACATTTAGATTTAGATTTTGTATTTAGATTTAACATTTAGATTTAACATTTAGATTTAGATGTAACATTTAGATTTAACTTTTAGATTTAACATTTAGATTTAGCATTTAGATTTAGATTTTGTATTTAGATTTAACATTTAGATTTAACATTTAGATTTAGATTTAACATTTAGATTTAGATTTTGTATTTAGATTTAACATTTAGATTTTACATTTAGATTTAGATGTAACATTTAGATTTAACTTTTAGATTTAACATTTAGATTTAGCATTTAGATTTAGATTTAACATTTAGATTTAACATTTAGATTTAGATTTAACATTTAGATTTAACTATTTAAAATATCTCTAAGTTGACAAATATTGTTGTAAATGTGCTAAAAAAGTGACCACCAAAAATTCAAACCAGTTTTTTAAACATTGTTTGAAGCTAAATGTGTCAAAATGTTGCTGTTATTTTCAGCGTGAGCCGCTTTACAAACGGCGCCCCATACGTAATGGGCTCATCTGTTTTTGTGTAAATAAAGGCTACCTCATAGCTACTCTCCAGTTCTTTATTAGTAATGTACAGAATCTTTTCTTTTAATATCCCTGTCTGTAATTAAGTCACGTTAAGCGTGCAGAAAAATGCTTTAAATGTGTATTGCGTTCATATTCTATAAATCTTTTTCTGCACATGCTTTATTAATA
>JARQWZ010004223.1:107500-120123 GCA_033150135.1 Gobio occitaniae
CTGTCTGTCTATCCGTCTGTCTGTCTCTCTGTCTGTCTATATGTCTGTCTATATGTCTGTCTGTCTGTCTGTCCGTCTGTCTGTCTGTCATCTGTCTGTCTGTCATCTGAAGAACGTTTGCTCATATCGTTGAGAGAACCTGAGGACGTTCCACATCAATATAATCTCATAATCATCAGGCACGTCTCTCTCTCTGTATGTCTGACTGTCTGTCTCTCTGTCTGTCTGTCTATATGTCTGTCTATCCGTCTGTCAATATGTCTGTCTATCCGTCTGTCTGTCTGTTTGTCTGTCTGTCTATCTGTCTGTCTGTCTGACTGTCTGTCTGACTGTCTGTCTGTCAATATGTCTGTCTATCCATCTGTCAATATGTCTGTCTATCCGTCTGTCTGTCTGTTTGTCTGTCTATCCGTCTGTCTGTCTGTTTGTCTGTCTGTCTGTCTATCTATCTGTCTGTCTGTCTGTCTTTCATCTGAAGAACACTTGCTCATAGCGTTGAGAGAACCTGAGGACGTTCCACATCAATATAATCTCATTATCGCCAGGCACGTCTATCTGTCTGTCTGTCTATATGTCTGTCTATCCGTCTGTCTCTCTATATGTCTGTCTGTCTGTCTATCCGTCTGTCTGTCTCTCTGTGTGTCTATATGTCTGTCTATATGTCTGTCTGTCTGTCTGTCCGTCTGTCTGTCTGTCTGTCTGTCTGTCATCTGAAGAACGTTTGCTCATAACGTTGAGAGAACCTGAGGACATTCCACATCAATATAATCTCATTATCGTCAGGCACGTCTATCTGTCTGTATGTCTGACTGTCTGTCTCTCTGTCTGTCTGTCTATATGTCTGTCTATCCGTCTGTCAATATGTCTGTCTATCCGTCTGTCTGTCTGTCTGTCATCTGTCTGTTTGTATGTCTGTCTGTCATCTGAAGAACACTTGCTCATAACGTTGAGAGAACCTGAGGATGTTCCACATCAATATAATCTCATTATCGTCAGGCACGTCTATCTGTCTGTCTGACTGTCTGTCTATATGTCTGTCTATCCGTCTGTCTGTCTATATGTCTGTCTGTCTGTCTATCCGTCTGTCTGTCTCTCTGTCTATATGTCTGTGTGTCTATATGTCTGTCTGTCTATCCGTCTGTCTGTCTGTCTGTCATCTGTCTGTCTGTCATCTGAAGAACGTTTGCTCATATCGTTGAGAGAACCTGAGGACGTTCCACATCAATATAATCTCATAATCATCAGGCACGTCTATCTGTCTGTCTGTCTGTCTCTATGTCTGTCTGTCTGTCTCTCTGTCTGTCTGTCTATATGTCTGTCTATCCGTCTGTATGTCTGTCTGTCTATCCATCTGTATGTCTGTCTATCCGTCTGTCTGTCTGACTGTCTGTCTGTCTGTCACCTGTCTGTCTGTCATCTGAAGAACACTTGCTCATAACGTTGAGAGAACCTGAGGATGTTCCACATCAATATAATCTCATAATCATCAGGCACGTCTATCTGTCTGTCTGACTGTCTGTCTCTCTGTCTGTCTGTCTCTATGTCTGTCTGTCTGTCTGTCTCTCTGTCTGTCTGTCTGTCTGTCACCTGTCTGTCTGTCATCTGAAGAACACTTGCTCATAACGTTGAGAGAACCTGAGGATGTTCCACATCAATATAATCTCATAATCGTCAGGCACGTCTATCTGTCTGTCTGACTGTCTGTCTCTCTGTCTGTCTGTCTCTATGTCTGTCTGTCTGTCTGTCTCTCTGTCTGTCTGTCTGTCTGTCACCTGTCTGTCTGTCATCTGAAGAACACTTGCTCATAACGTTGAGAGAGCCTGAGGACGTTCCACATCAATATAATCTCATAATCATCAGGCACGTCTATCTGTCTCTCTATATGTCTGTCTATCCGTCTGTATGTCTGTCTGTCTCTCTGTCTGTCTGTCTATCTGTCTGTCTGTCTCTCTGTCTGTCTGTCTGTCTGTCTGTCTGTCATCTGAAGAACGTTTGCTCATAACGTTGAGAGAGGCTGAGGATGTTCCACGTCAATATAATCTCATAATCATCAGGCACGTCTATCTGTCTGTCTATATGTCTGTCTATCCGTCTGTATGTCTGTCTGTCTGTCTATCTGTCTGTCTGTCTGTCTGTCATCTGTCTGTCTGTCATCTGAAGAACGTTTGCTCATAACGTTGAGAGAACCTGAGGATGTTCCACATCAATATAATCTCATAATCATCAGGCACGTCTATCCGTCTGTCTGTCTCTCTGTCTGTCTGTCTGACTGACTGTCTGTCTGTCTGTCATCTGAAGAACACTTGCTCATAACGCTGAGAGAGCCTGAGGACGTTCCTCATCATTATAATCTCCTGATGTCCGCAAGGGCTCATGACTGTCTGCTGCTGTTGTATTTGTGCAGGTGATGGTGGATCTGCTGGTGGAAGATCATCCGCCCCAGCCGACTGTGAGACGCTTCATTCAGAGCTTTAGTCTGCAGGCAGAGTTTAAGCGTCTCTCTGGATAAATGTTCCTGACAGAGGGTCTGATGCCAGACGTGGAACAGGCCTCGAGAGGGCGCTCGCACCACCAGCAGGAGACTGCGCAGGAACTTCCTGTAGAGATGCACGTCTTCTGGAGCACTTCCTGTCACAGACGCTTCAAACCCTCCTTTGAGAACAAGCAGAAGATCTCTTAATATCTCCAGCCCTTTCTCTGCTCCAGTAAATGTGTCCTGATTTAAGAATCTTTAGAGATTTGAACTGAAACTAAACAGAAGAATGACATTTTATTACCCATGTTCATGAAATCTGATCTGTACTGGCACGTCATCCCAAAGTCTGAGTCCTTCCAGTATCCAAAGTCTTTCCTGATCACCTGCCAATGAAAAGCGTATATTTGTTATCATGATGTCTTTGTGAAGTTCTATAGCTACTGATAAAGAATAAAAGAGATCTGACCAGTTGATCTTCAGCAGAAGGGACATGTTGACCATAGATGACTTCTGGGTTATACTGGCTGAACATCACAGGATAGAAGACCTTTTTACCTGTGACAACACTAGCAGGTCAGTGGTTCAATATCAGCATATATAGTCCAACCGTCTGTCTGTCCATCTGTCTGTCTGTCCGTCCATCCGTATGTCTGTCCGTCCGTCCATCCATCCATCCATCCGTCTGTCTGTCCGTCCATCCGTCTGTCTGTCTGTCCATCTGTCTATCCGCCTGTCTGTCTATCTGTCTGTCTGCCTGTCTGTCTATCTGTCTGTCTGCCTGTCTGTCAGTCTGCCTGTCTGTCAGTCTGTCTCCCTGTCTGTCTGTCCATATGCCCGTCTGTCAGTATGTCCGTCCATCTGTCTGTCTCTCTGTCTGTCCATGTGTCCATCTGTCTGTCCGTCCATCTGTCTGTCTGTCCATGTGTCTGTCTGTCCCTCCATCCGTATGTCTGTCTGTCTGTCCATGTGTCTGTCTGTCTGTCCGTCTGTCTGTCAGTCTGTCCGTCAGTCCGTCTGTCTGTCTGTCTGTCCGTCCATCTGTATGTCTGTCCGTCTGTCTGTCCATATGTCTGTCCGTCTATCCGTCTGTCTGTCCATGTGTCCCGTCTGTCTGTCCATGTGTTCTTCTGTCTGTCCTTCTGTCTGTCCATGTGTCCGTCTGTCTGTCTATCCATCTGTCTGTCGGTCTGTCCATGTGTCCATCTGTCTGTCTATCCATGTGTCCGTCTGTCTGTCTATGTGTCCGTCTGTCTATCCGTCTGTCTGTCCATGTGTTCGTCTGTCTGTCTGTCTGCCTGTCTGTCAGTCTGTCTCCCTGTCTGTCTGTCCATGTGTCCATCTGTCTGTCCATGTGCCCATCTGTCTGTCTGTCTGTCCGTCCATCTGTCTGTCTCTCTGTCTGTCCATGTGTCCGTCTGTCTGTCCGTCCATCTGTCTGTCTGTCTGTCCATGTGTCTGTCTGTCCCTCCATCCGTATGTCCGTCTGTCTGTCCATATGTCTGTCCGTCTGTCTGTCCATGTGTCCGTCTGTCTGTCCATGTGTTCTTCTGTCTGTCCTTCTGTCTGTCCATGTGTCCGTCTGTCTGTCTATCCATCTGTCTGTCGGTCTGTCCATGTGTCCATCTGTCTGTCTATCCATGTGTCCGTCTGTCTGTCTATGTGTCCGTCTGTCTATCCGTCTGTCTGTCCATGTGTTCGTCTGTCTGTCTGTCTGCCTGTCTGTCAGTCTGTCTGTCTGTCTGTCTGTCCATGTGTCCATCTGTCTGTCCATGTGCCCATCTGTCTGTCTGTCTGTCCGTCCATCTGTCTGTCTCTCTGTCTGTCCATGTGTCCGTCTGTCTGTCCGTCCATCTGTCTGTCTGTCTGTCCATGTGTCTGTCTGTCCCTCCATCCGTATGTCTGTCCGTCTGTCTGTCTGTCTGTCTGTCCATGTGTCTGTCTGTCTGTCCGTCTGTCTGTCTGTCTGTCTGTCCATCAGTCTGTCCGTCTGTCTGTCTGTCTGTCCGTCCATCTGTATGTCTGTCCGTCTGTCTGTCTGTCTGTCCATATGTCTGTCCATCTATCCGTCTGTCTGTCCATGTGTCCGTCTGTCTGTCCATGTGTTCTTCTGTCTGTCCTTCTGTCTGTCCATGTGTTCGTCTGTCTGTCTGTCTGTCCATGTGTCCGTCTGTCCATCTGTCTGTCGGTCTGTCCATGTGTCCATCTGTCTGTCTATCCATGTGTCCGTCTGTCTGTCTATGTGTCCGTCTGTCTATCTGTCTGTCTATCCGTCTGTCTGTCCATGTGTTCGTCTGTCTGTCTGTCAGTCATTGTGTCTGTCTGTCTGCCTGTCCATGTGTCCGTCTGTATGTCTGTCCGTCCATCAGACTGATCTCTGTCTCTGTACCAGGGTGTGTGTTCTCAGTCTGATCTCTGTCTCTGTACCAGAGTGTGTGTTCTCAGTCTGATCTCTGTGTCTGTACCAGGGTGTGTGTTCTCAGTCTGATCTCTGTCTCTGTGCCAGGGTGTGTGTTCTCAGTCTGATCTCTGTCTCTGTGCCAGGGTGTGTGTTCTCAGTCTGATCTCTGTCTCTGTACCAGGGTGTGTGTTCTCAGTCTGATCTCTGTCTCTGTACCAGGGTGTGTGTTCTCAGTCTGATCTCTGTCTCTGTACCAGGGTGTGTGTTTCTCAGTCTGATCTCTGTCTCTGTACCAGGGTGTGTGTTTCTCAGTCTGATCTCTGTCTCTGTACCAGGGTGTGTGTTCTCAGTCTGATCTCTGTCTCTGTACCAGGGTGTGTGTTCTCAGTCTGATCTCTGTCTCTGTACCAGGGTGTGTGTTTCTCAGTCTGATCTCTGTCTCTGTACCAGGGTGTGTGTTCTCAGTCTGATCTCTGTCTCTGTACCAGGGTGTGTGTTTCTCAGTCTGATCTCTGTCTCTGTACCAGGGTGTGTGTTTCTCAGTCTGATCTCTGTCTCTGTACCAGGGTGTGTGTTCTCAGTCTGATCTCTGTCTCTGTACCAGGGTGTGTGTTCTCAGTCTGATCTCTGTCTCTGTACCAGGGTGTGTGTTCTCAGTCTGATCTCTGTCTCTGTACCAGGGTGTGTGTTCTCAGTCTGATCTCTGTCTCTGTACCAGGGTGTGTGTTCTCAGTCTGATCTCTGTCTCTGTGCCAGGGTGTGTGTTTCTCAGTCTGATCTCTGTCTCTGTGCCAGGGTGTGTGTTCTCAGTCTGATCTCTGTCTCTGTACCAGGGTGTGTGTTCTCAGTCTGATCTCTGTCTCTGTACCAGGGTGTGTGTTCTCAGTCTGATCTCTGTCTCTGTACCAGGGTGTGTGTTCTCAGTCTGATCTCTGTCTCTGTACCAGGGTGTGTGTTTCTCAGTCTGATCTCTGTCTCTGTACCAGGGTGTGTGTTTCTCAGTCTGATCTCTGTCTCTGTACCAGGGTGTGTGTTCTCAGTCTGATCTCTGTCTCTGTACCAGGGTGTGTGTTCTCAGTCTGATCTCTGTCTCTGTACCAGGGTGTGTGTTCTCAGTCTGATCTCTGTCTCTGTACCAGGGTGTGTGTTCTCAGTCTGATCTCTGTCTCTGTACCAGGGTGTGTGTTTCTCAGTCTGATCTCTGTCTCTGTGCCAGGGTGTGTGTTCTCAGTCTGATCTCTGTCTCTGTACCAGGGTGTGTGTTCTCAGTCTGATCTCTGTCTCTGTGCCAGGGTGTGTGTTCTCAGTCTGATCTCTGTCTCTGTACCAGGGTGTGTGTTCTCAGTCTGATCATTGTCTCTGTACCAGGGTGTGTGTTCTCAGTCTGATCTCTGTCTCTGTACCAGGGTGTGTGTTCTCAGTCTGATCTCTGTCTCTGTGCCAGGGTGTGTGTTCTCAGTCTGATCTCTGTCTCTGTACCAGGGTGTGTGTTCTCAGTCTGATCTCTGTCTCTGTACCAGGGTGTGTGTTCTCAGTCTGATCTCTGTCTCTGTGCCAGGGTGTGTGTTCTCAGTCTGATCTCTGTCTCTGTACCAGGGTGTGTGTTCTCAGTCTGATCTCTGTCTCTGTACCAGGGTGTGTGTTTCTCAGTCTGATCTCTGTCTCTGTACCAGGGTGTGTGTTCTCAGTCTGATCTCTGTCTCTGTGCCAGGGTGTGTGTTCTCAGTCTGATCTCTGTCTCTGTACCAGGGTGTGTGTTCTCAGTCTGATCTCTGTCTCTGTACCAGGGTGTGTGTTTCTCAGTCTGATCTCTGTCTCTGTACCAGGGTGTGTGTTCTCAGTCTGATCTCTGTCTCTGTACCAGGGTGTGTGTTTCTCAGTCTGATCTCTGTCTCTGTACCAGGGTGTGTGTTTCTCAGTCTGATCTCTGTCTCTGTACCAGGGTGTGTGTTCTCAGTCTGATCTCTGTCTCTGTGCCAGGGTGTGTGTTCTCAGTCTGATCTCTGTCTCTGTACCAGGGTGTGTGTTCTCAGTCTGATCTCTGTCTCTGTACCAGGGTGTGTGTTCTCAGTCTGATCTCTGTCTCTGTACCAGGGTGTGTGTTCTCAGTCTGATCTCTGTCTCTGTACCAGGGTGTGTGTTCTCAGTCTGATCTCTGTCTCTGTACCAGGGTGTGTGTTCTCAGTCTGATCTCTGTCTCTGTACCAGGGTGTGTGTTCTCAGTCTGATCTCTGTCTCTGTACCAGGGTGTGTGTTCTCAGTCTGATCTCTGTCTCTGTGCCAGGGTGTGTGTTTCTCAGTCTGATCTCTGTCTCTGTGCCAGGGTGTGTGTTCTCAGTCTGATCTCTGTCTCTGTACCAGGGTGTGTGTTCTCAGTCTGATCTCTGTCTCTGTACCAGGGTGTGTGTTCTCAGTCTGATCTCTGTCTCTGTGCCAGGGTGTGTGTTCTCAGTCTGATCTCTGTCTCTGTACCAGGGTGTGTGTTCTCAGTCTGATCTCTGTCTCTGTACCAGGGTGTGTGTTCTCAGTCTGATCTCTGTCTCTGTACCAGGGTGTGTGTTTCTCAGTCTGATCTCTGTCTCTGTGCCAGGGTGTGTGTTCTCAGTCTGATCTCTGTCTCTGTACCAGGGTGTGTGTTCTCAGTCTGATCTCTGTCTCTGTGCCAGGGTGTGTGTTCTCAGTCTGATCTCTGTCTCTGTACCAGGGTGTGTGTTTCTCAGTCTGATCTCTGTCTCTGTACCAGGGTGTGTGTTCTCAGTCTGATCTCTGTCTCTGAACCAGGGTGTGTGTTTCTCAGTCTGATCTCTGTCTCTGTACCAGAGTGTGTGTTCTCAGTCTGATCTCTGTCTCTGTACCAGGGTGTGTGTTTCTCAGTCTGATCTCTGTCTCTGTACCAGGGTGTGTGTTCTCAGTCTGATCTCTGTCTGTGCCAGGGTGTGTGTTCTCAGTCTGATCTCTGTCTCTGTACCAGGGTGTGTGTTCTCAGTCTGATCTCTGTCTCTGTACCAGGGTGTGTGTTCATGCGGCAGGAGTTGAGGAAGTCTGCGGTGAAGTGAACGTCCACATCACAGAAGAACAGCAGGACGTTGTTCTGCTTCCAGGAGCGAGCGCCGACATCCAGCCCTCGAGCTCGGGAGAACTCCTCCTCCAGACGGATCAGAGTCACGTTCCTGTACTTCATTCTCCTGCAGGACACACACACTCATCAGCACAACTCATCTTTCTGACACACTCATCAGCACAACTCATCTTTCTGACACACTCATAATTCGAAATTCATAATTTTAAGTCATAATTTCAACTTTTCATCTCATAAATAAGACTCATAATTTCAACTTTGTCGTTATTATGATTTAACTTCAAGTTGTCAAATTTTAATTTTGAAATCATGAATTTTGTCTTAGTAAGTCATAATTTCAGTTTTTTAAGTCATAATTTCATTTTAGTACATCATAATTTTTACCTTTCATCTGATAAATATGGCTCGTATGCGAGCGCCTGGTGGCCGGGCCTCCCCCCATGGGGTCCGGCCGGGCTCAGCCCGAAGGAGTGACGTGGGGCCGCCCTCCTGTGGGCTCACCACCTGCAGGAGGGAGCGTAAGGGGCCGGTGCATAGCGAATCGGGCAGCAGTCGGGGGCGAGGCCCCGATCTCTGGACACGGAATCTGGCTTTAGGGACGTGGAATGTCACCTCGTTGGCGGGGAAGGAGCCTGAGCTTGTGCGGGAGGTCAAGAGGTACCGACTAGAGATAGTCGGGCTCACCTCCACGCACAGCTTGGGCCACACTTGAACCACACTTCTTGAGAGAGGCTGGACTCTCTACCACTCTGGAGTTGCCCATGGGGAGAGGCGGAGGGCTGGAGTGGGTTTGCTTATAGCCCCCCAGCTCAGCCGCCATGTGTTGGAGTTCACCCCGGTGAACGAGAGGGTCGCTTCCCTGCGCCTTCGAGTCGAGGACAGATCTCTCACTGTCGTTTGTGCCTACGGCCCAAATGGCAGTGCGGAGTACCCGGCCCTCTTGGAGTCTCTGGGAGGGGTGCTGGAAAGTGCTCCGACTGGAGACTCCGTCGTTCTACTGGGGGACTTCAACGCCCACGTGGGCAGTGACAGTGACACCTGGAGGGGCGTGATTGGGAGGAACGGCCCCCCTGATCTGAACCCGAGCGGTGTTCTGTTATTGGATTTCTGTGCTAGCCACGGTTTGTCCATAACGAACACCATGTTCAAGCATAAGAGTGTCCATCAGTGCACGTGGCACCAGGACACCCTAGGTCGGAGGTCGATGATCGACTTTGTGGTCGTGTCATCAGACCTTCGGCCATATGTCTTGGACACTCGGGTGAAGAGAGGGGCGGAGCTGTCACCTTGTGGTGAGTTGGATCCGATGGCGGGGGAGGAAGCTGGACAGACCGGGCAGACCCAAGCGTACTGTGAGGGTCTGTTGGGAACGTTTGGCCGAGCCCCTGTCAGAGAGATCTTCAACTCCCACCTCCGGCAGAACTTCAACTGGATCCCGAGGGAGGCTGGAGATATTGAGTCCGAGTGGACCATGTTCTCCACCTCCATTGTCGCTGCGGCCGCTCGGAGCTGTGGCCGTAAGGTCTCCGGTGCCTGTCGAGGCGGCAATCCCCGAACCCGGTGGTGGACACCGGAAGTAAGGGATGCCGTCAAGCTGAAGAAGGAGTCCTATCGGGCCTGGATGGCTTGTGGGACTCCTGAGGCAGCTGACCGGTACCGGAAGGCCAAGCGGATCTGCAGCCCGGGTAGTCGTGGAGGCAAAAAATCGGGCCTGGGAGGAGTTCGGTGAGGCCATGGAGCAAGACTATCGGTCGGCCTCGAAGAGATTCTGGCAAACCGTTCGATGCCTCAGGAGGGGGAAGCAGTGCCTTACCAACACTGTTTACAGTGGAGATGGGCACCTGTTGACCTCAACTGTGGATACCGTCAAGCGGTGGAAGGAATACTTCAGGGATCTCCTCAATCCCACCGACATGTCTTCCGTTGAGGAAGCAGAGGCTGGGGACTCAGAGGTGGACTCGTCCATCACCCGGGCTGAAGTCATCGAGGTGGTTAAAAAGCTCCTCAGTGGCAAGGCACCGGGGTTGGATGAGATCCGCCCTGAGTACCTCAAGTCTCTGGATGTTGTGGGGCTGTTCTTGGCTGACACGCCTCTGCAACATCGCATGGCGATCGGGGACAGTGCCTCTGGACTGGCAGACCGGGGTGGTGGTCCCTCTTTTCAAGAAGGGGGACCGGAGAGTGTGTTCCAACTATAGGGGGATCACACTTCTCAGCCTCCCCGGGAAAGTCTATGCCAGGGTACTGGAGAGGAGAATTCGGCCGATAGTGGAACCTCGGATTCAGGAGGAACAGTCTGGTTTTCGTCCCGGTCGTGGAACACTGGACCAGCTCTAGACCCTTTCCGGGGTGCTGGAGGGTTCATGGGAGTTTGCCCAACCAGTCCACATGTGTTTTGTGGATTTGGAGAAGGCATTCGACTGTGTTCCTCGTGGCGTCCTGTGGAGGGTGCTCTGTGAGTATTGCCCCTGCTTAGGGCTGTTCGGTCCCTGTACGACCGGAGCAGGAGCTTGGTCCGCATTGCCGGCAGTAAGTCAGACTTGTTCCCGGTGCATGTTGGACTCCGGCAGGGCTGCCCTTTGTCACCGGTTCTGTTCATAATTTTTATGGACAGAATTTCTAGGCGCAGCCAAGGGCCGGAGAGTGTCCGGTTTGGGGACCACGCGATTTCGTCACTGCTTTTTGCGGATGATGTTGTCGTGTTGGCCTCCTCAGACCAGGACCTTCAGCGTGCACTGGGACGGTTTGCGTCCGAGTGTGAAGCGGCTGGGATGAGAATCAGCACCTCCAAGTCCGAGGCCATGGTTCTCAGTCGGAAAAGGGTGGCTTGCCCGCTTCAGGTGGGTGGAGAGTTCCTGCCTCAAGTGGAGGAGTTCAGGTATCTTGGGGTCTTGTTCACGAGTGAGGGAAGGATGGAACGGGAGATTGACAGACGGATCGGTGCAGCTTCTGCAGTAATGTGGTCGATTTACCGGTCAATCTACGTTCCTACTCTCACCTATGGTCATGAGCTGTGGGTCATGACCGAAAGGACAAGATCCCGGATACAGGCGGCCGAAATGAGCTTTCTCCGTAGGGTGGCTGGGCGCTCCCTTAGAGATAGGGTTAGGAGCTCAGTCACTCGGGAGGAACTCGGAGTAGAGCCGCTGCTCCTCCACATCGAGAGGGGTCAGCTGAGGTGGCTCGGGCATCTATTTCGGATGCCTCCTGGACGCCTTCCCAGGGAGGTGTTCCAGGCACGTCCCACCGGGAGGAGGCCCCGGGAAGACCTAGGACACGCTGGAGGGACTATGTCTCCCGGCTGGCCTGGGAACGCCTCGGGATTCCCCCGGAAGAGCTGGAGGAAGTGGCTAGGGAGAGGGAAGTCTGGGCCTCTCTGCTTAGACTGTTGCCCCCGCGACCCGGCCCCAGATAAGCGGAAGATGATGGATGGATGGATGGCATAAATATGACTCATAATTTCAACTTTTTTCATCTTCAACAGTCATAATTATGAAATACTATAAAAATCAAAATTATGATATACTAAATCATCATTTCAACTTTTCCTGTCATAATTTAAATTATATAAATTTTTTAAAATATAATTTCAAGTTATAATGCCAATAATTCCGTCTACATATTTTTTTCTTAAGTCATAATTTCATAATTTGGACTTTTCAGTTGATAAATATGACAGACATAATTTAGACCTTTCATCATAAATTACTAATTTTTAACTTTTTGTTATTATGATTCAACATATAATTTCAAGTTGTCAAATTTAGAATTTTGAAATCATGAATTTTGTCTTAGTATGTCATAATTTCAGCTTTTCAAGTCATAATTTTCATCTTAAACAGTCATAATTATGAAATACTATAAAAGTCAAATTATGATTTAAGTTATAATTTCAAGTTATAACGGCATTAATTCCGTCCACATAGTTTTGTCTTAAGTCATAATTTCATAATTTGGACTTTTCATTTGATAAATATGACTCATTTTTAACTTTTTGTCGTTATTATGATTTAACATATAATTTCAAGTTGTCAAATTTAGAATTTTGAAATCATGAATTTTGTCTTAGTATGTCATAATTTCAGCTTTTCAAGTCATAATTTCATTTTTGTACATCATAATTTGTACTTTTCATCTCATAAATATTACTCATAATTTCAACTTTTTATGTCCTAATTTTCATCTTAAATACTCATAATTTTGAAATATATTTAATTATATAAATATTTTCTTTTATATTATTATAAAAGTCAAAATAATGATTTAGGTTATAAGTAACGCCATTATTCCGTCTATCATAATTTCGACTTTTCATGTGATAAATATGACAGTATGTCATAATTTGTGTAATGTGGCAGAAATGGGCTTCCATACCTTGTTGTTGTGGTGCAGTGAGAGTTTATTTGGTATGTATTGCATACATTTTTCATTTGTGTAAAGATGTTCATTGTACCTTGACATCCCATCCAGAATTCGTTTGACCTCCTGGATCTTCCCTGAGCCGAACAGCACCACGGTGAGATGCGTCCCCGCGTCCTGCCCCGCACAGACTTCACTGAGACAGAAGGAGACGAATGAAGCACAGATTGACTGAGACAGAAGGAGACGAATGAAGCACAGATTGACTGAGACAGAAGGAGACGAATGAAGCACAGATTGACTGAGACAGA
>JARQWZ010004224.1:0-22500 GCA_033150135.1 Gobio occitaniae
ACCTGTGTTAGGCTGGGTGTCCATAGGTGGCGGTCCCTGCGGCGACCCCATATATGTATTCGCAAAAAAAAAATCTAAATAACGACTTTATTCAACCTCTTCTTGTCTTCCGTGTGTGCCTCCACGACGCATGCGCGAGAATATGACGTAACGCCGGGTTCGGGAATCCATGAAATGCACACTTTAATCCCATTTTGAGCACTGCGCCGAGACCTAAAGCACGATCAATGTAGAATTCAACAGCTTAGACACACGCTTCTTCCTCTGCTTGTAAACAAATCGCTTCTGGGTCATGTGTCCGAACACCGGATCTGCGTCATATTCTCACGCATGCGTCGTGGAGGCACACACGGAAGACAAGAACAAGTTGGATAAAGGTGTTTTTTAGATTTTTTTTTGCGCACAAAAACTATTGTCGTCGCATCGTAAAATGATTGTAGAGTCACTGTGGTGAGATGGACTTTGTAACGATGTTTTAAGTGCCTTTTATGGGTCTTTATGGGAGTGTAAATGTACTGAATGCCAATGGAGGCCTATCTGAAGCCTTTCTCAGCATCAGCTTTCAACAAAAATATCTTCATTTGTGTTCCGAAGATGAACAGAGGTCTTACGTGTGTTGAACGACATGAGGGTGAGTAATTAATGACAGAATTTTCATTTTTGGGTGAACTAACCCTTTAAGTAAGTTTGGTTTTAGTTAGTTATTTGATGCTATAAAAACGGGGGGGGTGACGTCATGATTGACAGCTGAGATTGACGGCTTCTCTGAGTGAAGTTGTCACTAAGGCACTAACAGACTTTTTTCTGGATTTTTGGGAGGAGATTGGAGCTTTAGCTTTAATTTCTACATTTCCATAACTGTTTATTTCACACCAACATAATGAATTGCTCTGCATCTGTGAGAGTGTGGGCGGGCTTTTGATAATCGCGCCTTAACTTCCTGCTCTCTATTGCGCAGACTCGGTCCCAAGATGTCAGCGCCTTGTGTGCGGCCTCCAAAAGCTTCAACTCTGGTCAGCGGAAGTCAATAAAGTCGCGTCGTCCATATTTTTTTACGGTCTATGGTCCATATGTGTAACTGCCACATCTCCTTTCCATAGAAGGATGTGGCTTCCACAGCGTTCCCTCTTCTAAGACGAGCACGCTCTCCCTGCATTATCCAATAATCACACTTGCAGAACAGCAGACTGACCATCTCTGCATAGAGCCCTGACTTCCCGCTCTAACAGGTGGGGGCAGACCAGGGAGCTCAAGCAGAGCGCTGGAAGGGCCAGCTTCTGTGGCGTGTTGGTAGATCCCCAATTCATTGGTCAGTTCCGACGTACGTCAAACTTGACCGACTAAAAGGGAACGTCTCCATTACGTATGTAACCCTCATTTCCTGAAGGAGGGAATGGAGACGTATGTCCTGTCGCCACAGGTGCTGTACCTCTGCTGAACGGCTGATTCACAAGTTCGGCTCCGAAGCAGAAAGCAAATGCATTCACTTCCTTATTAGACCTGCGCTGCAGGGAGGAGCGTGGAATGCGTAGGCCTGTCACGATAGCAAATTTTGCAGAAACGATAATATTGTCGTTCTGAGACCATTTTCATCTAAAATAATGATAATGGCATAATAATGCAGGTACACCTTTTTCAAAGATCAATAAGCTTTATTATTAAAGACTTATTTAACACTGTTCATTTATTTTGGATATTTAAAATGTTTTCCGTTTTCAAAGCAACCAAAAACAATAAAAGCAATGGACTCTCAGTCTGTTAACAAAAAATGCACTTGAATAAACACCAAAAACAATAAATAAAATGGGTAAAAACTGCAACGGATGATTGTGTTTTAGGTGCATATTAGGGGTGGCACGGTTCACAAAACCCACGGATCGTATATCGGTTTTAGGGTCACGGTTTTCGGTTCTGTACGGTTCTTGTTGTTGTTTTTCCTTTTAATTGTTAACACTCCAGAAAATTACTTCAGCATATGATATATAGCTTAATTATCCACAATTTAGGATACAGAATTAAAAAAATTGTTATATTGTGTAATCATGTACAAACTGAATTTGACTTGACTTAAAGGATTAGTTCACTTTCAAATAAACTTTTGCTTATAATTTACTCACCCCCTTGTCATCCAAGATATCCATGTCTTTCTGTCTTCAGTCGAAAAGAAATGAAGATTTTTGATGAAAAGATTTCAGGATATTTCTCCATAAAATGGAAGTCAATAGACTCCATACGGTTCAAGGTCCAAATGAGAGGTTCAGTACAGCTTCAAAAGGGCTTTAAACCACATCAAACGGTACCAGACGATCAACAAGGGTCTTATCTAGCGAAATGATCGGTCATTTTTTTTAAAAATAAATAAAGTTTAAGTTTTATAAGCAAAAATGCTCGCCTTGCTCTGTTCATTGATGCGCGCTCGTGACGTCACGTAAAACGCAATTACGTCGAAAAGGTCACGCTAGATGCAGGCGCAAAGACGTTTGAATATGTGGATACGGTCCTCCTTCCGCTCATTTGTAAACACTGACTCGGTACTTCCGCCTGCGTCTAGCGTGACCTTTTCAACGTATTTGCGTTTTACGTGACGTCACGATCGCGCATCACTGAACAGAGCAAGGCGAACATTTGTGCTTATAAAACTTAAACTTTATTTATTTAAAAAAAAATATGACCGATCATTTCGCTAGATAAGACCCTTATTGATCGTCTGGTACCGTTTGATGTGGTTTAAAGCCCTTTTGAAGCTGTACTGAACCTCTCATTTGGACCTTGAACCGTATGGGGTCTACTGACTTCCATTATATGGAGAAATATCCTGAAATCTTTTCATCAAAAATCTTCATTTCTTTTCGACTGAAGACAGAAAGACATGGATATCTTGGATGACAAGGGGGTGAGTAAATTATAAGCAAAAGTTTATTTGAAAGTGAACTAATCCTTTAAGCCTTGTTTATACTCGGCGCGTCCGCACGAGCGCGAGGGGTGCGCGCGGCAAAAATTATGTCAACCAGTGGGTGGTAGTGCGCGTTGAATGCGCGAGACCCCATTTTGCTTGGCAGTGTGCACGTAAAATTTTGCGCGTTGCTCCGCAACCAAAGAAGCACGAGTTCCAGGCGAATCTGGCCGAGCATGACGTCTCATCACGCCGGCACCCAGTCTGCGCGTCGAGTATAAACACCTCCCCAACCAGATGAGGCGCGCGCGCAGTCAGCGAGAGAAAGAGAGAGATGAGGAAAACAAACAAGCATGCAAATGGAAATTATTGCGGCCGGAAAAATTATTGAGCTAATTTTTTTTATTGTGCGATTAATTGATTTATTGACTATCGCGCCAGGCCTAGGAATGCGCAAACCATATTGCATTGTTCATTGGCTCGTTTAGTTACACTCAAAGTAGATTGGTATCTGAAAGCGATCCCCAATTCATCTGTCAGTTCCGATGTACGTCTCCGTTCCCTCCTTCAGGGAACGAGGGTTTCATACGTAACCAAGATGATTTTTTAAATTTGTATCACACAGTGTCCTGGTGGGTCCTTATGCCTGGCATACACTGCATGCACACAATCACAACACATACACACACCTGTATGATGAGTTTGGTGAAGGGCTCGGTGAGCGTCTTCAGAAGTTCAGGCGCTTCGTCTCCGCTGTGCAGCTGAAAGCTGCTGACAGTGACTCTGGCCAGGAAACTCATCAGACCCGACGCCACCTCCACCGGCAGCAGCACCAGCACGGACAGCCAGTTAAAACAGTCGTGGATCGTCGCCCCGGCAAACGCCCTTGAGAACAAGAGAGTGTTGCTGCTATTAGTTAGAACAACTCAAGATTTTAAGTTAACTAAACTTACAATTTTAGGTCAAGCACAAATACGTAATTTTTAAGTTGAAACAACACATTATTACTTATTCGAATGTTGAATTTGAAGTTGTAACAACAAATCGCAGCAATTATTTTGCTGGACGAAGTGTTATTTGAGTTTCATTTTAGTTTCCTTGTAGTCATTTCATTACATGCTTGTGTCATTGTATACATTTTTCTTTTAAACATTACTATTTAGGTTTTATACTTATTTTGTGTTAATTTCTAGTTTTTAGTAATTTCCAATTAATAATGCTGTATTTCAGTTTATTGCCAAGGCCACATTTCTCATTTTCATTTAGTTTTCCGACTAATATTTTTATTCTATTTTATTTCAGTTTTATTTCATTATTCACAGAAATGGTTCAGTGGGGAAAGTGATCACTGCTGCGTCTGTTTATAGCCTTCGAAATTCATCACTGATGTTTTTTTAATGTGTTTTTCATGGATAAAATCAGAAGAGAAAGGAAATTTGTTGTTTAATGTAGTGAAAGTCAACCTGAAATGACATTCGCAGCACATTCAGTCTGTAATGCGATGGAAATGATCAATTATTCATGGGGAATTGGATGGTTTCATAGCAGAATGGAGTGAGAGCTGAATGTGAGGCTTTCTAACCAGGACATGAAGGCTGAAGGTCATCATCATTATTTGCAGCAGGAATGACGTATTTTCGTAGGAACAAAACCCCAGAAATGAGGTGCATTTTAGCACTTCTGGTTCAATCGTCCTGAAGTCAATGTGTTTTTGGTTAAATGGCTGAAATAAGGTCTGTGGTGAAGCTCAATTTATTTTCACGTTTTATTCTACGACATAAAATACATCAGCAATATCACCTTGTGATTTTTTTAAGTTTTAACTTTTTGCTAATTACCCAGCTAGCAGGGAACATTCTGGCAAGGTTTCCTCAAAGTTATGAACAAACGTTCTTCCAGTAACATTAATTGAACATTCATTCAAAATTATCTGGTCTTTAATAATGTTCTCAAAACATTAGCACAAATAGTAATTATACATTGTTCATGCAACATTATTTTTTCATGCAACAAACATGTTTGTTTCAGAATGTTCATGTTTGTTTCAGAATGATAATGTTCATGTTTGTTTCAGAATGTTCATGTTTATGTTTGTTTCAGAATGTTCATGTTTATGTTTGTTTCAGAATGTTCATGTTCATGTTTGTTTTAGAATGTTCATGTTTGTTTCAGAATGCTCATGTTCATGTTTGTTTCAGAATGTTCATGTTTATGTTTGTTTCAGAATGCTCATGTTTATGTTTGTTTCAGAATGTTCATGTTTATGTTTGTTTCAGAATGTTCATGTTCATGTTTGTTTCAGAATGTTCATGTTCATGTTTGTTTCAGAATGTTCATGTTTGTTTCAGAATGTTCATGTTCATGTTTGTTTCAGAATGTTCATGTTTGTTTCAGAATGTTCATGTTCATGTTTGTTTCAGAATGTTCATGTTTGTTTCAGAATGTTCATGTTTGTTTCAGAATGTTCATGTTCATGTTTGTTTCAGAATGTTCATGTTTGTTTCAGAATGTTCATGTTCATGTTTGTTTCAGAATGTTCATGTTCATGTTTTTTTTAGAATGTTCATGTTTGTTTCAGAATGTTCATGTTTGTTTCAGAATGTTCATGTTTATGTTTGTTTCAGAATGTTCATGTTTATGTTTGTTTCAGAATGTTCATGTTCGTTTTAGAATGTTCATGTTTGTTTCACAATGTTCATGTTTGTTTCAGAATGTTCATGTTTGTTTCAGAATGTTCATGTTTGTTTCAGAATGTTCATGTTTGTTTCAGAATGTTCATGTTTGTTTCAGAATGTTCATGTTTGTTTCAGAATATTCATGTTTGTTTCAGAATGTTCATGTTTTTTTTTAGAATGTTCATTTTGTTTCAGAATGTTCATGTTGGTTTCAGAATGTTCATGTTCATGTTTGTTTCAGAATGTTCATGTTTGTTTCAGAATGTTCATGTTTGTTTCAGAATGTTCATGTTTGTTTCAGAATGTTCATGTTTGTTTCAGAATGTTCATGTTCATGTTTGTTTCAGAATGTTCATGTTTATGTTTGTTTCAGAATGTTCAGGTTTGTTTCAGAATGTTCATGTTCGTTTCAGAATGTTCATGTTTGTTTCAGAATGTTCATGTTCATGTTTGTTTTAGAATGTTAATGTTTGTTTCAGAATGTTCATGTTTGTTTCAGAATGTTCATGTTTGTTTCAGAATGTTCATGTTTGTTTCAGAATGTTCATGTTCATGTTTATTTTAGGAATGTTCATGTTTGTTTCAGAATGTTCATGTTCAGAATGTTGGTAAACGTTCTTAGAACATGTCTTTGTTAGCTGGGAGGTGTCTAAATGAGACTCCAGATGTTGTCGGACATTAAACATCATGTAAACTCCTCTACACACTTTCACAGCCTCATTGTGTTTATAAGCAATGTATTCCAACTCTAACTTTCTGGAAAATGTGTTTAAATAAAGACTGAAAGAGTCGTTGAAGATTAATGGTGGTGACACTGAAGTCATGTGGCCGTGGTGTATTGCTAGAGGTGGACAAAGTACACAACTCTATTACTTGAATAAAAGTAAAAGTACTACTGGTCAAATATTACTCTGTTACCAGTGAAAGTTCTAAAAACAGATTTTTACTTAAGTAAAAGTGTAAGTATTTGTATTTAAAAGTACTTAAGTATCAAAAGTAAATTTCCTTTTTTTATGTCGATGCATTATTTTATTATTGTTGTATAAATGCACATTATGCCATCATGTTGGTTTAAGCCAGTCAGTGATGCTCCATCCGACATGCTAGCATACGACTACCTTAAACTCCATACTTGTATAAAAGTTTCCATACTTGTATAAAAGTTACAAAGCTCTTTACAAAGCTGCTGTCACTTTAAGGCCAAATGCACGGATCCAATACACTGATATATATCCAATGTTCTCCCAACTGTTTACTCTTCTCTTTCTCCCAGACATTTTCATTTTTTATCATTTTATGAGACATGCATCAATTGTATGCCAACTAAACTAATCTTTAATCTTTTCAGAAAACTGAAACATATATATTTTTTTAAGCAAGGCCATGGGTGCACACACTGCGCCGAGGAACCGTCTTCTTTCATTTTGCTATAAACTGATCAGTGTTCAATGTTTGGAAACTTCACATGACCCTACAAGAGTGATTACTGATAGGCTGTCTACAAAAAAAAAAATATATATATTTCCTTTTAAAGAAGAAAAAAATCATCCACTGACTTTCAAAGCTGCTACAGAAACGACTTTCGACTTTGAGGACCTTGAGAGAAATGTAGTGGAGTAAAAAGTACAATATTTTTCTTTCAAATTTAGATAAGTTAAAGGAACACTCCACTTTTTTTGAAAATAGGTTCATTTTACAAGTCCCCTAGAGTTATATAGTTGAGTTTTACCGTTTTTGAATCCATTCAGCCGATCTTTGTATCTGGCGGTAGCACTTTTAGCATAGCTTAGCATACATCATTGATTCTGGTCAGTCCATTAGCATCTCATTCAAGAAATGACCAAAGACACTTTCAATATTTTTCCTATTTAAAACTTGACTCTTCTACAGTTACATCGTGTGCTAAGACCTGCTGAAAATTAAAAGTTGTGATTTTCTACACCTATATAGCTAGGAACTACTTTCTCATTCCTGCGTAATAGTCGCAGATCTTCGCGGCCGTACCATGGCTGCAGCGGCTCAATGATATTACAGCGCTTGAAAGTAGCCCAGCTAGGTAACTTTCAATGTGACCGGCACTAAGTTCGTGTAGTTGCAGAGAAAGAGTTTCAGGCTTGCAGCCGACAAATTGTGTTGTGGATTTAGCTGTGATTAGCCGTGGTTCTGTGTGTTGTAAAGGGCTGTGATAGTAAGTCGAAGGTGTAACTACCACCATGTTTCACAGAATACCAATGAATCATTGCGCCGCTGCAGCCATGGTACGGCCGCGAAGATCCGCGACTCTTACGCAGGAATGAGAAAGTAGTTCCTAGCTATATAGGTGTAGAAAATCACAACTTTTCATTTTCAGTTGGTCTTAGCACACGATGTAACTGTAGAAGAGTCAAGTTTTAAATAGGAAAATTATTGAAAGTGTCTTTGGTCATTTTTTGAATGAGATGCTAATGGACTGATTAGAATCAATGATGTATGCTAAGCTATGCTAAAAGTGCTACCGCCAGATACAAAGATCGGCTGAATGGATTCAAAAACGGTAAAACTCAACTATTTAACTCTAGGGGACTTGTAAAATGAGCCTATTTTCAAAAAAAGTGGAGGTAGGGCTGGGCGATATATCGCATGACATTGTTAGGCGCATCTCGTCAGTAAAGCCGGTTCCTTGATTAGTAGTAAATCGCCATCACCTGCTTTCAGAGAGAGCGGCATTTACTACACAGAGCCGTAGTTCACTGACAAGCTGAGCCATATCGCCTTAATTATCACGGACGTATCGCCTGCGATAATTAATGCGATATGGCTCAGCTTGTCATTGAACTACGGCTCTGTGTAGTAAATGCCGCTCTCTCTGAAAGCAGGTGATGGCGATTTACTACTAATCAAGGAACCGGCTTTACTGACGAGATGCGTCTAACAATGTCATGCGATATATCGCCCAGCCCTACCTCCACTTTTTTTGAAAAATATTGCATTCTGTTGAAAGCTTAGACAGATCATTCGTTTTCTTTGCACTGATAAATTATTCACAATAAGACCTATGTATTGATAATGTAAATGGGGAACATTTTGATTTCATGTTGACAAAGAAATCAATTCTGCAAAATTAAGAAGCATTCTTCAAATGAGCTTATAAATACTTTAAGTGAGCAGAATGGTTGCGTGTCAGTTTGATTTAATCCTGATGATAACAGCGATGGAGAAAATCATGTGGGTGCGTACCGTTTAAATTCGTTCCTCTCTCCTGCTTGCATCAGGGCCACGATGGTGTTGGTGACAGACGTGCCGATGTTGGAGCCCATAATGATGGGGACGGCAGACTTCACTTCAAGCACTACACACACAGACATGCACACAGATATAAACACACACTTACACTGGAATAATTCATTTTGATCAAAAATACAGTAAAAATATTATTACAATGTAAATCAGCTGTGAATATATAGGAAAGTGTAATTTATTCCTGTGATCAAAGCTGAATTTATCATCATTACTCCATCAGTGTCATATGACCCTTCAGAAATCATTCTCATTTGAGGATTTACTGCTCAAGAAACATTTAGGATTATTATCAGTGTTGAAAACAGTTGAGCTGCTTCATATTGTTTGTTCAGGATTATTTGATGAATAGAAAGTTCATAAGAACAGCATTTATGTGAAATAGAAATATTTTGTAACATTGTTTTAAACAGCGGCTGGGTTAAATGTTTGCTTAAAGGGTTAGTTCACCCAAAAATGAAAATTCTGTCATTAATTACTTACCCGTCAGACCTCCGTTCATCTTCGGAACAGAAATGAAGATATTTTAGTTGAAATCTGATGGCTCCGAAAGTCCTCCATTGGCTCAATGGCACGGTTCACTCTCAAGACCCTTAAAAGGTACTAAAGACGCCGTTACAAAGTCCATCTCACTACAGTGGTTCTAAAATAACTTTATGAATCGGCGAGAATAGTTTTTGTGCGCAAAAAAACCCTAAATAACGACTTACATAGTGATGACGATTTCAAAACAAAGCATCATGAAGCTTCGAAGCGTTATGAATCAGTGAGCAGAATGATGATTCGGATCGCGTGTCAAACCGCCAAACTGCTGAAATTTGGCGATTCAAACCGCTGAATCGACTCGCTGATTCATAACGCTTCGAAGCTTCATGAGGCCGTGTTTTGAAATCGTCATCACTATGTAAGTTGTTATTTAGGGTTTTTTTGCGCACAAAAACTATTGTCGCTGATTCATAAAGTTATTTTAGAACCACTGTAGTGAGATGGACTTTGTAACGACGTCTTTAGTACCTTTTAAGGGTCTTCTTGAGAGTGAACGGTGCCATTGAGCCAATGGAGGACTTTCAGAGCCATCAGATTTCAACTAAAATATCTTCATTTGTGTCTGAAGATGAACGGAGGTCTGACGGGTGTCGAACGACATGAGGGTAAGTAATAAATGACAGAATTTTCATTTTTGGGTGAACTAAAACAACCTAATTGCTGGGTTAAAACAACCCAATCGCTGGGTTTGTCCATTTTCAACCCAACGTGGGTTGTTTTTAACCCAGCATTTTTTACAGTGTACATTTTAAAAAAATACTATTTTCTCAGGTTTGGCCTATGAAGCAAATATTCACTTTATTCCTGTTTTCTGCTTCTATTATAGACCCAATTGGATAAATTATGCATAACTGTGTGGGTATGTTATGTCAGAGTGTGGTTTGTATGCGTGTAATAAAAATGGTGAGTGTGTTTGTAATATTTGAGAGAAAAAACTCTACTGCAAATCACAAATCCAACCACTGTGTGTACCGAGGAGCTTAATTTGGCACTGCGCACTGAAAGCTTTACTCAAGGTTGTTCTCTCCAGTCCATTTCAAAAGATCAAGATTTCTTTCAAGAGATTGGATTGTTGTGCTCAGCTGCCCAAACAAACACAACTTCACACACTCTATTTACTCTACACGCATGGAGCTCAAAAGTCAAGCTCACAAGTAAAGAAGCTTGTATTTTGCATTTTTCTAAATTAATGCACTTATTTTGTTATGAATTATATTATCGGCATAACAATTTTAAAATCATTTGGGTTACACTTTATTTGGTAACACTTTATTTTACAGTGTCATTGTTACATTATGTTACATGTACTTACCATATTAATAATAGTAAATTATGCATAATTACATGCAACTAACCCTCAACCAAACCCTAATCTTACCCTAACCCTATAGTGAGTACATGTAGTTAAATAATATTACAGAGTACTTACATATATAATTACACTGTAACAATGGCATCTTAAAATAAAGTGTAACTCTTAATTTTAAGGTGTCATTGTTACAGTGTAATTATATATTTAACCACTTAAACTCTGCGGAATGACATCATCATGTATAAACTTTCAATGTTAAATGTCTGTGGAGGAGCTCTGACCTCATATGTGGTACCATTTGAAAGCTTAGATTTTCTACTTTCTGGAGACATACATCATTTTGGCATTCATTTTACACAAAGTAACTTATTTACACTAAATTACTCTGGTACCATTTCCGCCTGGATTTGGTCTACCCAAATTGAAAAGCTTCCCATACACACACACAGTCTCTAAATACACAATACTGGTGTCATTTTACAGGAAACTCTTTGAAGTTACATAAACCACTGCTAAAAATGATAAACATTTAAGTATGTATATGTTGTCTGAGCATACAACATGATACAGACAAAATAATTTTTTCCAGTATTTTCTGTAATCTAGTGGAAACAGCCCAAACTGTCTGCAGGGTGCTAGAGCTCACAGGGCCTGAGGTACACGCTTTCAAAACTGCATTTATAACCAAAAAATCAAATAGTGTCCCTTTTCGGGAGGGATTAGTATTATCTGGGGACCTCGTTTGATTTAGAAATTACTCCCGCACATCTGAATTTTGCGTGGCGCATTCGCACGGGATAAGCAAGCTTGAGATTTTACTTGAATTTACTGACTCTCCCGGATATGATGTCAAGACTTGTAAATGTTTTTTATAGATATAGTTGTATGAAATTATAAACAGTCGTATCAATATCATTTTGATTGTTTTATAGTAATACAAATAATTTAGTTCAGTTAGAGAACAGACACTACAATTTAAAACTTAACTGAGCAATATAATAACAATATACGGCGGAAGATTCAGTTTCAAAGCTAAATGTAAAAGCGCAATGTAAGCGAGTTTGTCATTGTACTGTTCTGTTTTTGTGTTCTTCATTAAGAATAATATTAAACACACCATTCAAGCAATTTACTCCCAAATTGCTCATTCTAAAGTGAAAGTATAATCCACGTGGCCGCACGGGACTTCATAACGGTGCGCATTATATGCAGCCTAGCGCCATTCTTCGTGAAAGATAAAGATAAAAATGCGCACAGGACACAAAAACCTTGCAAAAAATGATATACGGCCAAATCACAGAGATGCCGATTCGCACGGGACTAATATTATCACAGGACCTCGGTGTTTGGCGAAATATGGTAGGTCATTTGCGGGGGAATTTTTACTTTACAAATTACAGACATGGCCGCACGGGATTAAGATCACAGACATTCTCTGCAATTATTACAAATCACCAGAGGTCCTCAGATAATACTAATCCTGTGCGAATAGCGAATAGACAACATATGTTTATCACTTTTAGCAGTGGTTTATGTAACTTCAAAGGGTTTCCTGTAAAATATCACTGTATGCACTCTAAAAAAATGCTGAATATGGATTTGGCCTACCCAAATTGAAAAGCTTCCCATACTCTAAAAAATGCTGGGTTAAAAATAACCCAAGTTGGGTTGAAAATGGACCAACCCAGCAATTGGGTTGTTTTAACCCAGCGATTGGGTTGTTTTAAGCAAACATTTAACCCAACCGCTGGGTTAAAAAACCCCAATTGGTTAGTCCATTTTCAACCCAACTTGGGTTATTTTTAACCCAGCATTTTTTAGAGTGTGGGAAGCTTTTCAATTTGGGAAGGCCAAATCCAGGCGGATATCCCAAAAATTGTCCCAGAGCTTAAAGGGTTAGTTCACCCAAAAATGAAAATTATGTCATTAACTACTTACCCTCATGCCATTCGACAAGACCTTTATTCATCTTCAGAACACAAATTAAGATATTTTTGTTAAATCCGATGGCTCAGAAAGGCCTCCATTGGCAGCAAAGAAATTTACACACACAAGACCCATAAAAGCTACTAAAGACGTCGTTACAAAGTCCATCTCACTACAGTGGTTCCACAATAACTTTATGAAGCGACGATAATAGTTTTTGTGCAAAAAAAAACAAACAAAAAAAAGACTTTATTCAACAGGTGCTTGTCTTCCGTCTAGGCCTCTGATGTGAACTCACGAAGCACCACGACGCATGCGCGAGAATATGAGGTAGAGCCGACGTTCGGGCATACAGGAAATGCACACTTTAGCCCCATTTTGAGCACTACGTCAAGACCTAAAGCACAACCAATGTAGAATTCAACAGCTTAGATATGGCGCGTCTTCCTCTGCTTGAAAACAAAGCTCCTCTCTTCCTGGTCATGTGTCAAAACGCCAGCTCAACGTCATGTTCTCACGCATGCGTCGTGAGTTCACGTCTGAGGCCAAGACGGAAGACAAGCACTTGTTGAATAAAGTAGTTTTTTTTTTTTTTTTTTTTTTGCGCACAAAAACTATTCTCGTCGCTTTATAAAGTTATTGTAGAACCGCTGTAGTGAGATGGAATTTGTAACGACGTCTTTAGTGTCTTTTAAGGGTCTTGAGAGTGTAAAGTGCATTGTGCCAATGGAGGCCTTTCAGAGCCATCAGATTTAACAAAAATATCTTCATTTGTGTTCTGAAGATGAACGGAGGTCTGACGGGTGTCGAACCACATGAGGGTAAGTAATTAATGACAGAATTTTCATTTTTGGGTGAACTAACCCTTTAAGAGGTTAAAGTACTGAGTATTATTGATTAACTACATGTACTTACTATAGGGTTTGGGTAGGATTAGGGTTTGGTTGAGGGTTTGTTGCATGCATAATTTACTGTTATTACTATGGTAAGTACATGTAACATGTAACAATGACACTATATTGCATCAAAAATTTCAGATGGTGAATGTCAATTTGTTTGAAATATCATTTTACATCATAATTTCTTTGTTTGAATATTTTCTAAATCCCAGATTTTGCATATGATCCCAGACTTTTGGACTCCACTGTTGCCTCTATATAATAAAACTCTTTATTGTGTTAAACATAAGCTCATTAACCCAAACAAAAGTTCCTAATTAAAGCTCTGCATCTGTTGTGCTTCCGCCAGAACTCTGATGTTTCTTTGGAATGAGCTCTGATAGTCACACTTCACAGGCTCCTCAGACTTTGAGGCCACCGCGGCATATGCACCGGCTAATGAGCTCATATCCGTGAGAGATGCCACTTCATTAAAGCAGGCACAACATCTAGAGATAAGGCTTTGCGGAAAATAACGTGGAATAAAAAGTGCACAGGCCAAGTTTCGCAAGCGCAAAATAGACACAATAGCTTTATAGATGATCGCTGTGCAAGTGGCTGTTTTGTTAACCCTCTGGTATTGCTCACTTAATATTCAACATTATTATTGATCTGACTGTGCTGACGCTGTTGTGTGAGAACTGAACTGAGCTGGATAATGACTTCATTTTTTTTGTTGCAGAAGTGCTTTATAGATGAAATGAACTCATTTATTAATGTATGACCTTTACAATGGAACTGAATCAACATTCAGCTGAAATACAGCCCAAATGCATCCTTTTCCTGTTAGTCAAGTCAAGTCAACTTTATTTATATAGCGCTTTTAACAATGCAGATTGTTTCAAAGCAGCTTCACGGTGTTAAACAGGAAAATAATGCAACAGAATTGTACTAGAGAAAACGGTGATGTCATCAGTTCATTTAAATTATCATACAGTGACAATGTGGGCATTCGATCAGTAATTAGATCGGTAATTTAGAATATGGTAAATTTAGTTTAATAATTCGATTTATTTGGGTATTTAGTTGAAAAATGTAGTGTCCCCAACTGAGCACGCCAAGCCAGAAGCTACATTGGCAAGGAAATCAAAACCCCTTCAGGTGACCTAATGGAGAAAAATAAACCTTGGGAGAAACCAGGCTCAGTCGGGGTGCCATTTCTCCTCTGGCCAATTAACAAACAGCGTATTATTATTATTCTGGCAACTTTACAGGTCAGAGGTGATAATAGATCGGAAGATTCGAAGGATCAGAGCAACACGCCGGAGACGGGTTTATTGAGGATGATGTGTCGATTAAACAATTATTAAATAGGAATAATCGAAATTTCGGAGTCATCACGCATGAGACAGGTTTATTGAGGCTGCCGTATTAATGAAATAATAAGTAAAGTGCAATATTCGAAGGATCGGAGTCATCACGTCGGAGACGGGATTATTGAGGATGCCATATCAATTTAACAATTATTAAATTGTAATATTCGAAAAATCGGAGTCATCACGCCGGAGACGGGATTATTGAGGATGCCATATCAATTTAACAATTATTAAATTGTAATATTCGAAAAATCGGAGTCATCACGCCGGAGACGGGATTATTGAGGATGCCATATCAATTTAACAATTATTAAATTGTAATATTCGAAAAATCGGAGTCATCACGCCGGAGACGGGATTATTGAGGATGCCGTGTCGATGAGGCAATTTTTAGCACTGTAAAGCTGCTCTGAAACAATCTGTATTGTATAAAGCGCAGTAGAAATAAAGCTGACATGACTTCGTTCGGGAGTCTCACTTGCGTTGTTCGCGGTCAAAAGTGACCAAACACCTTGGGGGGGTTCAGACCGATTTTGGTCTAAATTACCTATAAATACGTACGATCTAGAATTTTACGTATTCATACGAGTGAGGTCATACAAGTTCGTACGAATTAGCCACCTTATAAACTAGATACGAATTGTCGTGAGAGCAGGTTGGACAAGAAGGTAATTGTATTTTGATTATTTTGTTGCCACAAATGAAAAATTAATTCCCACGACTTAGTAATAAGTCAGAATGTTTTACTAATTCATTCCCTAATTTTAAGTAAATTGTGCGGACAATATGAGGGAACAAATTCAACATGGCTACAATTTACTAAAACGAGAGAATGGATCGGTAATGATATATTTCCCCCCCGGGGCTCCATAAGTGTAATATGTATATGTATGCATGTATAGAAATAAATAAATAAATATTTCAATTAATTGCCATTTCATGTACATTATGATTTTTTCATGTTTTTGAACATAGTTTTTTTTCTGCTCCCCAAGGCTGCATGTTTTTGATTAAAAATACCGTAAAAACAGTGATATTGTGAAATATTCTTTTAATTTAAAATGCCTGTTTTCTATGTGAATATATAGTAAAGTGTACTTTATTCCTGTGATCAAAGCTGGATTTATCATCATTACTCCAGACTTCAGTGTCACATGATCCTTCAGAAATCATCCTAATATGATGATTTGATGCTCAAGAAACATTTATGATTATTCACAAAGTTCAAAAGAACAGCATTCATTTAAAGAAAAATATTTACTGAGCCTAAAATTCTGAATGGTAGTTGTACATTAGAATCATTTAACAACCCTAATGAGAGGAAATTAACCTGAGGTTAAGACTTTAGTCTGTCTTAAAAATGAGTTGTGTGTCTTACATCCAGACGAGACCAAGCTGACCACGATGGATGTGGAAGTACTAGAGCTCTGGACCAGAACTGTGACCAGTATCCCCACCATCAGTCCAGCTACGGGGTTGGACAGGATGGCATTATCCTTGAAAATGTCTCCCGCCACTTTGCCTGACAAAAGAGCGAAACATTTGATTAATTTTTGTGAACTAGTTTTGTTGTGATAATCTTAAACGAGCATTCGTCATCATTTACTCAGCCTTATGTCATTGCAAACCAGACTTTGTTTCTTCTTTGGAACATAAAACTAGTACATTCAATGACTCTGTGTAAGGACTATTGATTAGTTTGATTTTATATTTTCATAGCTCCTTATTCCCTTTCATTTCTTAGGAAAGACAAACATGAATGTTCTTCAGAACATCTTCTGTGATTCAAGTAATCATACAGGTTTAAAAATGACAAGAGAACAAGTGGTTGTATTTGTGGGTGAGCTAACCCTTTAACAGCACATGGCTTGTTTTTGTACAGATGACATGCACCACAGCGCTGCCTGCTCAAGTTAATCATGCAAACCATTTCTTCATTGTCATTAACAGAATTGATTAACTAATTCTTAATGTCTAACCAATGATTCAACCTTGAGAGAGCCTTATTTCACTTATGTACACACTGTAAACCCGAATAAGTTCGCAGAACTCAAAAAAATTGAGGCAATCAATTGCCTCAAATTTTTTAAGTTGGATAACTTAAGTCACAATTTTCCAGAACTTAAAAGGTTGGATTACCTGCTACTTGTACCTTTTGATAACAGTTAAATTAAAGTGCTCATTTTGCTCAACTCAAATATTTGCAGTTAATATGCCTTACAGTTTTCTGTTAAGGCAACTCAATTATTTTCAGTTATAACAAAGTTTTGAGTTTTCACTGAACTTTAAAAAATAAGTACACAACCACACCATTTTATGTTAACAAAACTCAATTTTTATTGCTTTGTGTTGTCATTGCTTTAAGTACACGGTAGTCAAATATGTTGAGTTTGTTTACTTAAAAACATGTGACTCAAACTTAAAATTGTGAGGCAATTGATATCCAGCACTGTTTTAATCGGAAAAGCTGAATAAGTTATTAAATAGATTGTATGTTAAGTACTTTGACCTCCTGTGAGATTTACTCACACACAGACATCAAGAATCAGCCTATGAATCTCAACCATGGTGACACGCTTCATGCCGCAATGCATTATGGGAGCCATGGATGAGTTTCGCATGATGCACCCAGAATGCATTGCGGCATGAATCATGTCACCATTGTTGAGATTCATAGGCTGATTCTTGATGTATGTGTGTGAGCAAGTCTCGCAGGAGTTAGAAGTGCTTATTGTGTGATGTGTTAAACCGGAGAACAAAACTTACGTACACATTTTAAAAATCGTTTAGTTTATAGGCTACATTAAACTGATGACAATAAAAATACTATAAATAAATAAAATTAAAAAAAATTGTCTTCCACTAACGCATTTCAGTTTGCCCCAATTAAATTGTTTTAATAGGCTATGGTTGTAATTTATTTGTTATGATGGATTTTACTTATTTGGTTAAGCACTTTGAGATTTTATTGTATTTTAGCATGTGCTATATAAATTAAGTTTATTTTTAAATCATCTCTATTTCAAACAACAGAAATAACAGGACTTCATCATTCTTAGCATGTAATTACTTAATTCTATTAAGTTGTACTTAATTTATGTTTTTAAGTTATGTTTATTTATTCACAAAAAAGTTCCATTTAATCAAAAAATATTAGTACTCAAAAGGAAGACCATGTTACACCAACTTGAATAATTAAGTTAGTAGAACTTTTTCTAAAACTTTGAGTATACACTACTTAATCTATTTAATTAACATGAACATTCGGGTTCACAGTGCAGCATAAGTTCATAGAGAAGCAAGTATACATTATTATGAGGAATTGCATGAAAGCAAATGATATTTGACCCCAAAATAAAGAAAAAAACACATGGGAATGTGCTTAATTGTCATAACAATAAAATTAGAATACAAAAAACGTCTGAAAGGTAAAAGCAATTAAAACTCCAATGTGCAAGTAAAAGAGACGTGGTTAACAGATGCAAAAAAGGTGGATAAGGATGAATAATTACCTCCAGCCAGCTGAAAAGCAGAGCTTAGGATGTCCAGAGAACAAACAAACCCATAGAGCAGGAGCAAGAGCAGAGGAACCCTCAGTAAACTAATGAACAGTGACGACCTTTCTCCATGTCTGTCCTCGCTGATCTTTGTGGGCACTGAGGAGAGAAAACCAGGTGCCAAAATACATGATCAGCTATATATGATGATCCTGTCTCGATGTGCATGTGAGCTAGTTTATTAACATTGTTACTTTGTAGAGTTAAAAATAAGCATGAATCCAAAAGCCTAAAAGTCCTAAAAAAAGATGCAGAGAGAATGTTTGACTTGGGGTACTTTGCACTTGGTTCGATTGCCTGGTCCGAACCCGAGTTCGATTGCTCCCCCTGCTGGATTGTGTTCACAATATATTATTTTTGCATCATTGAAGCAGCAGCTGTTTATCCCCAAGTTGCTTGGTGATGCAAAATGCACTTTTATGTTTTGTTTTTTGAACCTTTGGTTTGTTTCCAAATTGTCAGCACATAACTGCACTTGCATCGATCTGCCGCAAATGTACTGCAATGATTAAAATAATGCAGTCGTTTGTGCTGAGGGCGAGCAGAAATTATGTATACATTCTCTCTGCTTGTCAGTCACGCTGGTTGCACGATATTGGAAAAAAAATGACATTGCAAATTTTGTTTTTCTGCGATACATATTGCGATATGAAATTTGACCAGCTGACTTGAATAGCTCTATGATCAGCGGTTTGGATCACCAAAGTCACATGATTTCAGCAGTTTGGCGGTTTGACACACGATCCGAATCATGATTCGACTCCCTGATTCATAACGCTTCGAAGCTTCATGATGCCGTGTTTTGAAATTGGTCATCACTATATAAGTCATTATTTAAGGTTTTTTTGGGCACAAGAACTATTCTCGTCGCTTCATAAAGTTATTGTAGAACCACTGCAGTGAGATGGACTTTGTAACGACGTCTTTAGTACTTTTTATGGGTCTTGAGAGTGAACCGTGCATTGTGCCAATGGAGGCCTTTCAGAGCCATTAGATTTCAACTAAAATATCTTCATTTGTGTTCCGAAGATGAACGGAGGTCTTACGGGTGTCGAACGACATGAGGGGAAGTAATTAATGACAGAATTTTCATTTTTGGGTGAACTAACCCTTTAAGATTAATGACAGACAGCAGGTTTATTAGGCTGCTGTCACTTTAAGATTGAATGCACGGACCTGATACTGATACGGGTCCATTTTCATTCTCAATTGCTTACATTCACGCAAGCCACAAGCGACTGTGTTCACGAGGATGCTCGCCCAGATTTTGCATATATGTGTCCGTTCAAGCACAAACAGACGCACAGATCTGGTGTTCGAGGTCTGAATTGAGTTCTCTTTTACGTCTTCTTGCACTGGACTGGTTCAAAATCACTTGAGTGTTTAAACTGACAGGAACTAAAACACGTGCAAATGATAAACCTTCGCTCTATTATGGTTAAAGATTGCAATTAATACATGGATCAGGTGCATTTCGATGCTAAAATTATATATTGTGCATCCCTAGTGAGAACAAACATACGGTTGTATTGAATCATGCGTCATCAATAGTTCACTTCCGCAATTTAGTACGATTGCGTTCATATCAGCAGAGAACCGTACCGGAGGTCACATGAACAGGTGCGAAACCGAGTTTGGAAAACCGCGTTCGCATCATCTAAACGACCCGAACTCTGACGTCAATCGAACCCGGGTGCGCACCAAAAGAGCTAGTGTGAAGTTGTTTGGTGTGTGTGTGTGTGTGTGTGTGTTTCTGACGTCTTACCGTTGAAGCTGACAGTTTGCTCGGTAGTGGTGATTCTGATTGGTCGTGATGACATGATGCCGTCTGTGTAGAGATCAAAAGAGACTTCATGACCATTGTGCCTTGAGAAGGAATTCAGGTTTGTTTGTTTGTTTTTAAGAAACAGTTACTGCAAATAGGATTTACATATTTAAATGTGTATGTAAATAAGGCTCTTCTACAGCAGGGTTTTTCCGGCCATGAAAATATTTTGGCTGCCACCAAAAATAATCTTTGTACCGCCAAAGCTTTATTTGATGATTGACTGTGATGATACCTGCTGTTCTGATGATACCTACTACCCATACACTCTTAAAAAATGGTGCTATATGGCACTAAAAGTGGTTCTTGGCTCGTAATCATAGGGGAATCACTTTTGGTGCTATATATAGCCACTCAGTCATTTATACCCCTTTTCCACCAAGGCAGTGCTGGTGCTGGTTCAGAGCCAGAGCCTAGTTTCAAATCGGTTCTTTGTCTTTCCACACCCAAAGAACCAGCTCCGAACCAGGAAAAGTGGTTCTTAAGTAGCACCGAACCATTTCTGGTCTAGAAGTAAGAACCGCTTGCGTCAGGGGCTGGGGGCGGGGTTACTGTGACCAACAAGACCAACACAAACAAACTTGTAACCGCCATTTTTGAAATAGCAGCTAATCGAGCTAATATCTCCATCTATACAAATTACGGTGAGCTGCATGAATGCGTTGGATTCGCTGTGTTTTGATGCCGATGTAAGATTGTAAAGCCATGAGCATCAATAGTAACGCAGCGTTCACCATTGTTGATGGAAGCTTGTTCGAGACGCTGTGCAGACCGATCGCCGTATGACAACGAGTCCAACAAGAGCATACGACTCCTTATGCTTTTGAATGGCTCTTGCGGCACTTAAATATCATACGCTGATCGGTCTGTGCAGCGCTGATGCATCTCGAACAAGCCTGGTGTGTGTGTGTTTCCCACTGCCTCACTAGCGAGAAAGATGAGACGTATACAGTGACGTAAGACCTGGCTCTGTGATGGCTCTCTAGCCCATGGAAAGGCAACTGGAACTAGCACCCGGTTCATGCTGGTGGAAAAGTGGTATACCAGAACCGATGAAGAACCACTGAAGCACCAAGATTTGTGCTATATTTACATTTACATTTATGCATTTGGCAGACGCTTTTAATCCAAAGCTACTTACAGTGCCCTTATTACAGGGACGATCCCCCTGGAGCAACATGGAGTAAAGTGCCTTGCTCAAGGACACACTGGTGGTGACTGCTGGGATCGAACCAGCAACCTTCTGCATATCAGTTCCATGGTTTAACCCACCTGATCTCTCATCTCACTATATAGCACTAAAAGGGGTTCCCCTATGATTACGAGCCAAAGAACCACTTTTAGTGCCATATAGCACCATTTTTTTTTTTAGAGTGACCCGCTGATAGCTGGATACATTAAAACGCTCTGTGAAAAAGCGTCAAATGTTCCACTTTACAATATGATTTTGCAATATTGAGCTTTGGAACCAATCACAGACATGTCTGTTGAGCGTGTGAACGCACTGGCTAATCAGATGTTTAAGTTCAACATCAATGTTCCCTCTAAGTTGCGCACTTGTGATGCCGCGGACGCGCAGAAAGAATAAAATGCCGCGCAGACGATAGACACAGACGCAAAATGTGGGGAGAAATCCATTTGATTGTAGTTTAAATGAGAAATAATTGCAGTGCTCTGTTCAACCGCTATAGAGTTAGTATCGCTATCGTGTTAGAACCGGTGGATGCGGTTTACGGGTTTCATAGAAAGACGATGTCGCGTGTAAGCGTCAGTGAGTCGTGTTTGAGGTCCAAATAGCTCAAAATAAGAGGCAATGAGACACGCAAAGACATGGAATAAAACCTCATCATGTTTTAAAGAAGAGTGGCTTGATTAAGTGCTGGAAATAACAGATGATGGACACAGCACGGTCACAAAACACACATTTACAGTTACACACACCACCACAAGTGTAACGTACAAACTCTAAACACCAAAGTAACACACATCAGTTTAAATAGATGTGTGTTTGGTTTGGGTTTCAGGGATGTTTAGATAACTACCAAAGAGTTTGCATGTTCCCTTGAACATATTTAGCTATTAGATCTATTTCATTACTTCAGTTAGTTTTTTTTAAACAAATTGAAGCATTTAAATTGATAATATACTATCAGTTTAAATACTTCCATTAGTTTTTATATTATATTATAGGCTATTATAATTGTATTATCGTGTAAGCCTATTAAAGAATTGATCT
>JARQWZ010004224.1:30000-120104 GCA_033150135.1 Gobio occitaniae
TATTATATTATATTATTATATGAATTATATTTATTGTAAAGAATTGAACTGTCCTGGGGGAGATTTTAATAGTATTTCTGGGTAAGACTGCAGTTAACAGCACTGTAAAATGTGATTAATTTAGTGACTTCTGAATTAACTGTTTTTTTTATTTATTTTTTATTTCATATATCACTAAGTTACATCAATGGTTAAATAAAATAGAAATGGCACATTAAAGTTAAAAGTTATAACTGCATGATGAAACCACTTTTTTGTGTGCGTTTACATACACTGTACAGGTAAAGAATGTTTTTGCTCAGGTGACCAAAATGTGCGCACAAAAGTTTTGCTCAGCGAGAAAAGAAATTAGAGGGAACATTGCTCAACACCTTGAGTTTATATTATATATTATATATTATATTTTATATATTATATATTATATATTATATATTATTATATTATATTATATTTTATATTTTATATTTTATATTTTATATTTTATATATTATATATTATATATTATATTATATATTATATATTATATATTATATATTATATTATATTATATATTATATATTATATATTATATATTATATATTATATATTATATATTATATATTATATATTATATTATATTTTATATATTATATATTATATATTATATATTATATATTATATTATATATTATATTTTATATATTATATATTATATATTATATATTATATATTATATTATATTATATTATATTATATTATATTATATTATATATTATATATTATATATTATATATTATATATTATATATTATATTATATTATATTATATTATATTATATTATATTATATTATATTATATTATTATATGAATTATATTTATTGTAAAGAATTGAACTGTCCTGGGGGAGATTTTAATAGTATTTCTGGGTAAGACTGCAGTTAACAGCACTGTAAAATGTGATTAATTTAGTGACTTCTGAATTAACTGTTTTTTTTATTTATTTTTTATTTCATATATCACTAAGTTACATCAATGGTTAAATAAAATAGAAATGGCACATTAAAGTTAAAAGTTATAACTGCATGATGAAACCACTTTTTTGTGTGCGTTTACATACACTGTACAGGTAAAGAATGTTTTTGCTCAGGTGACCAAAATGTGCGCACAAAAGTTTTGCTCAGCGAGAAAAGAAATTAGAGGGAACATTGCTCAACACCTTGAGTTTGTTTCTGCACACTCTCGAATCCTTTCATTATAACCAACAAACTCGTGAATCCTTTCATTATAACCATCAAACTCGTGAATCCTTTCATTATAACCAACAAACTCACTAATCATTTCATTATAACCAACAACGTATAAACACAATGTCAGTAAGAGATTCATTGCACAGTGTAAACAGCTACTACATTAACGGAAGTGTTCACAAGAATGCAGCTTTACGCAACTCAATCTTTGCTTGCTTTATAATATACACTCTATTGCCAAAAGTATTGGGACACTCCTCCAAATCATTGAATTCAGGTGTTCAATCACTTCATGGCCACAGGTGTATAAATCAAGCTCTAGTCATGCAGACGCTTCTACACACATTAGTGAGAGAATGGGCCGCTCTCAGGAGCTCAGAGAACTCAAGCGTGATCGGTTGCCACCTGAGCAATAAGTCCATTCGTGAAATTTCCTCACTACTAAATATTCCAGTCAACTGTTAGTGGTGTTATAACAAAGTGGAAGCAATTGGGAACAACAGCAACTCAGCCACGAAGTGAAATCACAGAGCGGGGTCAGCGCATGCTGAGGGTCACAGAAGTCGCCAACTTTCTCCAGAGTCAATAGCTCCAGACCTCCAAACTTCTGTGGCCTTCAGATGAGCTCAAGAACAGCTTCATGGAATGGGTTTCCATGGCCGAGCAGCTCATCCAAGCCTTACATCAACAAGTGCAATGCAAAGCATCGGAAAGTGAAACTCTTAATGCTTCAGCATACCAAGACATTTTGGACAATTTCATGTCCCCAACTTTGTGGGAACAGTTTGGTCTGATGCTCGCTGCCTTAATGTTTAGCTACTCATTCCGCCTCTGTGTTGCTTGGCCACTTAATTGCTGCTTGCAGTTATGTTTTTGGATTTAGGTTAGGGTTAGGGTCAGTACTGGGTTCACAGTTCATGTGGGTAGAGTACTTTGTACTCTGTGTGTGGATGACGGTGTTCGTCTGCCACAACCGAAGACCATTTTTGACCCAGGAAAAACATACAGGTTTTGAACAATAATCACCCAAAATGAACATTTCTATGAAGTATTTGTTCAAATAACATCAAAATGAATGACCTGCTGTCATTTCAGATCCATTATTTATTTCTTATTCCTGACAATTTTTCAAAGAAGTGAATGCTTGACAGGACTGTAAAGATGACAACACATTTGTGGTCCCTCACGGCCCCTAATGACCTTGTTTCCCAGCTGAATGGCTCAACCAGTTTGTTTCAGAGGTGTTTTAATAACAGGTAAATGTGTTTTTTATGTCAAGGTTACAGTTGAACACATAGTCTGTCTGAAAAGAGCTCTCATAGGACAACATACTAATGCATTTCTGAAAGCAGGATCTCTTGAATGTCAGGGCAATTAAAGTGAATGACAGATTGTGTTCTAGTTCAGCGGCTGCTGTAGGGGACGCAATATTATCACAGGAGCCACTTTCTCTGTCCTTGGCTCTCTGAAGAGGAACACAAATATAATTTGGGCTGTATGTTCAAAATGTGGGGTCTGTAAAACTTTTTTAATATTTTTGAAAGAAGTCACTGATGTTCACTTAGCTCATTAAATTACATAATCCAAAAGTGTTGATTCACTCTCAGAAAAATGGTACAAAATCTGTCACTGGGGTGGTACTCTTTCAAAGGGTACTTACAGTTGTGGTCAGAATTATTGGCACCCCTGGTAAAGATGATCAAAGATGGCTGTAAAAAAATTATCTGCAATGTTTATCCTTTTGATTTCATTTAAATGCGCAAAATTCTAACCTTTCATTGAAGTAAAAGAATGTGAAAGTGGGGTGGGGTGGGGAGAGGAAATAAATGCTTTTCTCCAAAACATGTTGGCCACAATTATTGGCATCCCTAAAATGTTTATGGGTAAAATATCTCTGAAGTATATTCCCATTTTTTAGCACACCAGGGTGACTAGGAACATGAAATTGTCCAGCCATGACTTCTTGTTCCACAGGAGTATAAATATGAGGAAACACAAAGGCCAAATTCCCTCAATCCATCATCACAATGAGCAAAACCACAGAATATAGTTCTGTCAGGACCACTCGGTTTGATTATTGTAGAGACTCTGAATGTTATTTGGTGGCAGGCTTTGCTCTGAAGGGTCCAGCTTCTGAGCTGTCCACAAGCAAACCTCACAGGGGTCTGAGGTTTGATGGCTGGCTGTCACAAACTGTGCTATCAAACTACATTTCTGATGTGCAGCAAAAGATTGTTGAGCTTCACAAAAGAGAAAGTGGCTGAAGGAAAACGGCTAAAGCTTTGAAAATTCCCATTTCCACCATCAGGGCAATAATTAAGAAGTTCTAATCAACTAAAGATGTTATGAATCTGCCTGGAAGAGGACGTGTGTCTATATCGTCCCAATGTACGAGAGGAGGAGAGTTTGAGTGGAAAAAGACTCTCTGAGGATCAAAGATTAGTTGGGTTTGGTGCTAATAAGGATGTAAAGTACCCCATGACTAACAGTTAAATATACTCTGGATCTTTAATGTTTTGGGACTATTTTTTTGCTGGAGGTCCTGGACATCATGCTCATGTTTCATGGATTCTAGCAAATACCAACAGATTAAAAAAACTAAACCTGACGGCTTCTGCTAGAAATCGTTTAATGGGCCGGTGTTGGATCTCCCATCAGGACGACGATCCGAAACAAACATCAAAATCAACACACAAATGTGTCACTGAGCACAAAATGAAGCTTCATGACCACCATCCTATTTCCCTGACATGAACCCTATAGAAAATGAATGCGGTGAACTGAAGAGAAGAGCTGGGAATCTGAAGGATCTGGAGGGATTCTGTATGGGGGTAATGGTCTCTGTTCTCCAAACTCATCAGGCATTATAGAAGACAAGAAGAAAAGGAGGTTGCAAAAAGTATTTAATAAAAGGGTGCCAAGAATTATGGCCAACGTGTTTATTTCAAGGCAATAATTTCATAATGTGTGACTTACTCCCAACTTTCAATTATTTTACTTCAATGAAAGGTTAGATTTTTACATGTTAGACAGATCAAAGGGATAAACAATGCAGATTTATTTTTACAGCCATATTGGATCATATTTACCAGGGGTGCCAATCGTTCTAGCTAAAACTGTATATGCACTGTTTAGGGGTAAATATGGTACAAAGGTGTACCATTTGCAAGGGTACCGCCCCAGTGACAGCTTTTTTTCGAGAGTGTTTGGTTAATGTGCAGACAAGGCAGCATGCAAGACCAAAAATGAAAAAATCTAAAAAATTATCTAAAAAAAGTGAAAAGTTTCATTCCTATTTTCCTTTTATATATCAAAAGCTCAAGGGAAAGTTGTTATTTTATATTCAAAGTTTTATATACTCGCCAAGAACGATTTTGACTCACATTTGGCACTTGGCAAGTTTTCATGGTTTTCAAGTTTGGTTCATGGTTTATAACACTTAAATGAATACCTTTTTTAAATCCCTATGAAAGAAATGAATAGGGGAAAAAAGTACTAATGCACTCTATTACAGTGAGATGACAGGAAAGCAATTACATCTCTGGTCCTATCATACAACTGGCGCAATGTGACGGCAGGCGTGACTCAAGTGGGTTTTTTTTGCTTTTCAGCCTGACACAGTTCTCATTTTCCCGTCCAGCGTCACGTTGTTTAAATATGAAATGCACTGGCGTATCTGTTCGTCCATGGGCGTCTGGTCTGAAAACCAGGTGTGATCAGGAGCATTGTTGGAGTGTTGCTATTGTGAGGAACTGAAAACAACTGACCATTGACCAACACAAACCTGCTCTAAAGTCAATAGTGCAGTATTTTTAGTGTTATTTAAAGGGTGTGTTAGTAATATGAGCCTATAGGTGGTGCACAACGTGTGTGATTACACACACAGGGATGCGCAGCAGCACACACACGTCAATTATAAAAAATAAAAGGATTCCTCTCTGGAGAAGCATTCAGTCTTTCCGCTCACATGTAAATAGTAATTAAATAGTAAATGTGATCTGTAATTTGGATGCATTTTAAAGATCTAGACTTTTATTACTGAAATGCTGGCAAGTACTTACAAGAGCAAGATATGTAAATCACCACTCAAATAAAAGAAAAGCACGTTATAAAATAACCGCAGCATTATGTTTACCTCATAAGCGAATACGAGGCTGTATTCACTTATTTCCGCTCATTTCCATGTGGAATAAAATGACATCCTTTATTTTGAGATAAAATACAAGACAGAAAACCATTTTAACTCTAATATGGGTCTAATTTTAAACAGATTTAAATAATAATTAGGATATTATTTTCCTATTATTAAATGAAATATGCATTTATTCTTATTACGACATTTGGAAAAACTTTCATTACATTGAAGTGGAAAATAAAATGTGTTGTGGAAAAAGTTCGGGAGAAATGTGGCCACAAAATCACAGGAGACAAACTCCATGAACCTTAAGAGACATCTCAAGGTTTTCATTTATTTTATTTAAAAGTATGTGTGTGTACTTCTAACATGTTTGGTTGGTAAAATAAATATGTTGTAAATTCAAATCAGAGTGTCTTCCGTGTCTGGATGTATTCTTGAGTCTATAAGGTAACAATAACATAGTAAAATAACCTTGTTTGAAATGGGTTTGGCTAAGAGAAGATTTTGGTTTTATACTACTAGGTACTTGTACTATATTGACTGGGTTAAATAGAATTACATTATTAAAAAGAGACTAAAATACAATTTTCTAGAATAAAATAGTAATGTATAATTCTGACTAAAATAAACCTAAAATGCTCAGACTTTTAGTCAACTAAAACTTGACTAGACTAAAAAGTGTATGAACATGACTAAAACTAATAAAAACTAAAATGACAGCTTGACACAAAGACTAGACTAAAACTAAAATTAAAACAGGCCGCCAAAAACAACACTAATTCAGACCATGTGCTCAGATCATTAAAGGGTTAGTTCACCCAAAAATGAAAATTCTGTCATTAATTACTCACCCTCATGTCATTCGACACCCGTAAGACCTCCGTTCATCTTCAGACACAAATGAAGATATTTTAGTGTAAAGCTGATGCTGAGAAAGGCTTCAGATAGGCCTCCATTGGCATTCAGTACATTCACACTCCCAAGACCCATAAAAGGCACTTAAAACGTCGTTACAAAGTCCATCTCACCACAGTGACTCTACAATAATTTTACGATGCGACGACAATAGTTTTTGTGCGCAAAAAAAAAATCAAAATAACACCTTTTTCTAACTTGTTCTTGTCTTCCGTGTGTGCCTCCACGACGCATGCGCGAGAATATTACGCAGATCCGGCGTTCGGACACATGACCCAGAAACGATTTGTTTACAAGCAGAGGAAGACGTGCGTATCTAAGCTGTTGAATTCTACATTGATCGTGCTTTAGGTCTCGGCGTAGTGCTCAAAATGGGATTAAAGTGTGCATTTCATGGATTCCCGAACGCTGGCGCTACGTCATACTCGCGCATGCGTCGTGGAGGCACACACGGAAGACAAGAACAAGTTGGATAAAGGTGTTATTTTGATTTTTTTTTGCGCACAAAAACTAGTCGTCGCATCGTAAAATTATTGTAGAGTCACTGTGGTGAGATGGACTTTGTAACGATGTTTTAAGTGCCTTTTATGGGTCTTGTGAGTGTAAATGTACTGAATGCCAATGGAGGCCTATCTGAAGCCTTTCTCAGCATCAGCTTTACACTAAAATATCTTCATTTGTGTTCCGAAGATGAACGGAGGTCTGACGGGTGTCGAACGACATGAGGGTGAGTAATTAATGACAGAATTTTCATTTTTGGGTGAACTAACCCTTTAAAATAGGGCCCCTTGTGTTAAATTGTCTATTTTCTCAAAGTTTGTTGTTATGTTCTCAAAATGTTTGCACCGAAACGTTGTTTATACATCGTTCATTGAACGTTACTACTTGTATCAGAATGTTCAGAAATTTGTATAACCAATTTAAACAACTGGACATCCCGAATAGAACATTCAGAAATAATGTTTCATAACCAAACGGAAACGTTAGCAAAACGTTCTAGGAACACATTTTTGGTTATCTGGGATGTGCTTTGAGATAACTCAAGGCCAGGTGCATGGTAAACTCAAAGACGCCTCTTGATTCTCAGTCATGCCACTGAATGAGCTGTGCATTAAGAGCCTGTACACTCACTCACACTGACCTGCTTCTGTGGAGCCGCACATGGCATTAAAATCTCACTCTTATCAGCACAAGAGCACAGCAAGTGACAAATGTCAAGATGGCTTGTGCAATGTCATTTTGAGCACTGGACCGGGTGCTCCATTGTGTCCCTGAGAGCCAAATATGGTTTTATTGAATGCAGGCCTGGCACAACACCGCACGAACTCAATCGGGAATACGTGCACAGAACAACAAGTGTCCTGGAAGTACAACGGCCACAAAAATACGTGGTCTTCCTTTAAAATAAATGCCATTTGATTGCTATCTAATCCAATAACATCAAGACATGTTTTAAGTTTCCAAACATGTTTTGGTGCCACTGGGAAAAGCTGGTGTATGATTAACTTTAAAACAATTTTCCATCAGAAATTGCAAGTACATTTCACAAATAATTACAAACAAAATTGAATTAAACACACAATGAGTTACACATGAAATATTGAAGTAGAAAAACTGTATTATATATTCTTGTAAAACTATACTCCAAAAAATTAGTTTTCAACGGTACACCGATTTACTGAGTCTGGCTACCATATATATAGATACACAAAGTCATTCTTCACTAATCGACAGATTGACCTGAAGGTTAAATTAAATCTTTATACCTTTTAGGGGTCCGGATTTGATTCCACAGCGGTTGATGAGGCTGTTGGATTGACAGTCCACATTGTAAAGGAGGTTTATATGGGAAAGCCTGTCATGAGGCGTCAGTAATGATCTTCTCTGACTAATTAACTCGTGGGCCATCAGTGTTCAGTCAGATCATTTACAGTCAAACGAGCGAAGGCCCAAATGCAGGATCAGTCAAGCATAAACCGGCTTGTGACACAACCACTTAAACATTCATATCAAAGTCTAAGATCTACAGATTCTATTAGAAAGTGACATTTTCTGTTTAAAATGCATATTTGCACACACAATGGTGCCTCTTTATTGGAAAATCATGACATCTTGTGGTGAGAAGTCCATTTTCTTGTTTGTTTTAATCAGGTGTCTTTGCTCTTAGGTCATTCCTGCACCGCAAATGTCTTTCATTTCAAAATGTCATACAGAGTCACATTTCACACACATTAAAATATATCTCCATAGTGTTTTCCAGGGAATATGTGGACACTCCAGTGTTATTTTAGTATAATTCAGTGTTACGTATTCAAGTAAAGCTGAAAAGTATTTTCAGCTTTAGTCATTTTGTTGTTTTGTCCTTTTTTACAAGCTTTTTTTTTTTTTTTTAAACATCTATAGTTATTTCTGTTCTACATTATTATTTTGGTACATCAAGTTAAACTAAATGAAGATGAAAAACATCTACCTTTGCAACTACCTATTTTACAAATCTCTTAATCTCTTATTTTAAAAAGTCTTAAGTCTAAAGTTTTATTTCAAATAACGAATGTTTTTGTAAATCATTTTTGTTTTAGTTTACTATAAGAACCCTGGGACACACTATAAAAAAATATAGTGCACTATAAAAAAATTTAAAACTTCTTGAAAATGTTACCTAAACAATAGCATTTTCTTCTTAATCTCAGGCTTTTCTAGTTGATCTGACTTCCTTGATCATGTTAACTAACAAAGGTGAAGTTGAGTCGCGTCCAGCTGACATTAGTGCCATTCCCGCAGGCAGCAAAACAAGTTAAGTACAATAATATGTGTTGAGCATTTTTGCTGACTTCACTATGCTATTAAAGGCAAAATATGTAAGATTTTTTTAATTAAAATATCCCAAAACCACTAAAACAATGGGCCCCACTTTATATTAGGTGGCCTTAACTACTATGTACTAACATTTTAGTTAATCATTTGATACATTGCACTTATTGTGTACATATATGTTTTTACATTGTACTTACCTTTTTAAAAATACCTTCATGTAATTACGTCTGTAATTAATTTCTGTAGTTACATTTGTAATCACACAGTTGACACTTCCCTTACACCTAACCCTACCCTTACACTTACCCATACCACACCTATCCCACCTCAGAATCAACAAAGGTGTTTTCCAACACAATATGAACACAGTAAGTACATTGTACTTATTTTTTGATGTAAGTACATAGTAGTTAAGGCCACCTAATATAAAGTGGGGCCAAACAATGTTTTAAATTGTATTGGCTTGTGTACTTACATTATCCCACCTTTCCAAGAATGTTTAAATCAAGAGAAATAAGAAATTTTAATCAGGACACGGACCATGCTTCGCCTATCAATGACCTAATACCCGCGTTACCCTCAATTTATGGTTTTATTTTGTAGAAACCATGGAAACACCAAAGACGCTTTAATATATGATGTGTTTTACTAGACAGTGAGCAACTGTTTGGATCATTCATGGACAGAAAACTAATCATTGTTTTACAGCTCAACACAGTTAGTCTTATTGTGTAAATCTGGTGTTCTTGATTTACCGCAAGTATCATGTTCAACTGCCTTATATGATCTCGCTCACTGCAGTGTGAACAAGTGTCTCATACGCACAGAGTAGCATTATAACATAACTTTAACAAATGTGTGTGATATGATAAAACAGCGCTGCCTCACCACACATACGCATGAGTGGAAGAAGCGGAAGCGCTCGTCTGTGGCAGAATAAAAGCTCTATGAAATCAAGCGTCATCAAGCCACGCCTTTGTTTTATAATAAGCGACCTCAAGCAGCAGAAAATTACATATTGTGGCTTTAATTCACAACAAAATATTGTGTTAGGTTTACACAAATCACAATATTAGTAATGCTTCTAGTAATTAGTAAGTCTTCTGGACACTAGTGATAAAAAAAAAAACAATTTTTTAACTTCTAAAGAAGCGAGTGGTGATTGACAAGTTTGGTAAGGGCAATACTTAAAGTCACAGAGCAGATCATGTGATTGAGTCGGTCCAGAGTCACGACAGCACAGAGCGGATCATGTGATCGAGTCGGTCCAGAGTCACGACAGCAGAGCGGATCATGTGATCGAGTCGGTCCAGAGTCACGACAGCACAGAGCGGATCATGTGATTGAGTCGGTCCAGAGTCACGACAGCACAGAGCGGATCATGTGATCGAGTCGGTCCAGAGTCACGACAGCACAGAGCGGATCATGTGATTGAGTCGGTCCAGAGTCACGACAGCACAGAGCGGATCATGTGATCGAGTCAGAGACACGACAGCATAGAGCGGATCATGTGATCGAGTCAGAGACACGACAGCACAGAGCGGATCATGTGATCGAGTCAGAGACACGACAGCATAGAGCGGATCATGTGATCGAGTCAGAGACACGACAGCATAGAGCGGATCATGTGATCGAGTCAGAGACACGACAGCACAGAGCGGATCATGTGATCGAGTCGGTCTAGAATCACGACAGCACAGAGCGGATCATGTGATCGAGTCGGTCCAGAGACACGACAGCACAGAGCAGATCATGTGATCGAGTCGGTCCAGAGACACGACAGCACAGAGCGGATCATGTGATCGAGTCGGTCCAGAGTCACGACAGCACAGAGCGGATCATGTGATCGAGTCGGTCCAGAGACACGACAGCACAGAGCAGATCATGTGATCGAGTCGGTCCAGAGTCACGACAGCACAGAGCGGATCATGTGATCGAGTCGGTCCAGAGTCACGACAGCACAGAGCGGATCATGTGATCGAGTCGGTCCAGAGACACGACAGCACAGAGCGGATCATGTGATCGAGTCGGCCCAGAGACACGACAGCACAGAGCAGATCATGTGATCGAGTCGGTCCAGAGTCACGACAGCACAGAGCGGATCATGTGATCGAGTCGGTCCAGAGACACGACAGCACAGAGCGGATCATGTGATCGAGTCGGTCCAGAGACACGACAGCACAGAGCAGATCATGTGATCGAGTCGGTCCAGAGTCACGACAGCACAGAGCGGATCATGTGATCGAGTCGGTCCAGAGTCACGACAGCACAGAGCGGATCATGTGATCGAGTCGGTCCAGAGTCACGACAGCACAGAGCGGATCATGTGATCGAGTCGGTCCAGAGTCACGACAGCACAGAGCGGATCATGTGATCGAGTCGGTCCAGAGTCACGACAGCACAGAGCGGATCATGTGATCGAGTCGGTCCAGAGTCACGACAGCACAGAGCGGATCATGTGATCGAGTCGGCCCAGAGACACGACAGCACAGAGCGGATCATGTGATCGAGTCGGTCCAGAGTCACGACAGCACAGAGCGGATCATGTGATCGAGTCGGTCCAGAGACACGACAGCAAAGAAATTTTGTCCAACTTGAGGCAGCGCCGACGCCACTTGACAGTGACGTATGTCAACAAAGTGCAGCGAGAGTGATTCGAGAGCAGCCGGCTAATACAGCTGGTGCAGTTTCTCTGGAGCGGCTGCACGGACTATGATGACAACACAGCTGTTCCCCGATTGGCCAGATTCACTGCATGACAGCGATCACGTGTGTTTCGTGTTTATTCTAGAACCTTCAGTTCCACTAATGCGCACAAATCTGTTTTTTATAACAGTAAAACCTCCTTCATTGATATGTTAAACTTTATTCTGCAACCACACGACATATTAAGCAGTGCATAAAGTATTATATGACAATAATGTCTCTGAAACATCTGTGTATTGCCAAATATTTCACTTCAGCTGTGATGAAGTATGCAAACACAACACGAGCGTCACTACGGGACGCAGAAAGTGTCCGACTTCACGTCTCCGTTTGCTGCTCCTCCCCGCCAGCAAGCGGCTACTCTCGCCGATCGGTTGCATCCGGCCGCAGCCGATGTCGAACACACCTATAAACTAAACTACTAAACTAAAACTAAATGCTATTGTCTATTTTTTAAAAGGGGAGGAGCTGTTTGATATGTCCCGCCCTGTCTTCCTATTTCAGTTGAAATTACATCAACACACTGTATAATGCAACACATTTAAAGGCACTTCCGTGGCCTTTAAGGTCAGGGGTTGATTCTACGGAGCCCCTAAAGGGACATGATATGGGAGGGAAAAAAATATATTTCAATGTATTGCTTTTGCGATATTCTGTGAATATTAAAGCAGGACTCGTATTGGGTATTGAAACTTCTTTTGAATGATCGCTAACTTTTTGCTTTTGCTTTCCAATTTGTGATCACACACACATGGTAATGTATAAGCAGTGGTGGTTCTGACCACACATTATACAAGATATCTTCAATGATGCTCAGGATCTGTTGTGCACCAAATCCTCCAACAAAATCCCGTCAGTCAATATGTAACCGACTACCACAGCGAGCCTAACCATGTGCCTTTAAGGCTCCATAGAATGCGTTTTTCATTTTGTGCTTTTCTGAATTCAGAATTTTGTCATCCCTAATAGTGATGTTTGACTTCAGTTACTTAGATAAAAATAAATATTGAAGCAAAAGTGACCAATACGAGTCCTGACCAATACGCTGTGGTCAAAGCAGGTCTTGTCAGTCATATGTGGTTTTTGTCAGATTAATTATTGTCGAGGCCTGCAGTGTCAGCAGTCAAACCGCATGATGAACCCGTTCACATGAGAATCTGAGCACTACCATTAAAAAAAGTCTAAAAAGAGGTTGCAATATCACTGTAAAACCTAACAGTGAAATGTATTAATTTAGTTAATTTCACTCATTACTGAAAGTTTGTTGTACTTAACCTCTTAAACTCTGCGGACCCTGTACAGGGTCAGGAATGACGACATCAAGTATATACTTTAAATGTTAAATGTCTGTGGAGGAGCTCTGACCTCATTTGTGGTACCATTTGAAAGCTTAGAGTCTCTACTTTCTGGAGGTATGCATCACTTTGGCATTCGTTTTACACAAAGTAACCTATTTACACTAAATTACTCTGGGACCATTTTCGCCTGGATTTGGCCAACCCAAATTGAAAAGCTTCCCATACCCACATACGGTCTCTAAATACACAATACTGGTGTCATTTTACAGGAAACCCTTTGAAGTTTCATAAAACACTGCTAAAAGTGATAAACATGTAAGTATATGTTGTCTGAGCTGTAATAACCCAGTGGGTGAGAGAAAGAGAGAATGTGCTTTCCAAGACCTGCCTGGAACTACTTTAGCCGTGCACACCTTAGAACGTCCGTCAACCAATCAGATTCAAGCATTCAACAGCCCCGTAGTATAAAAGGAGAATAAATTATTTTGTCTGTTTTTGCACAAGGTTATTATAGGGAGAGATGTGTTAGTGTTTAATTAGGTCGAGGGTGGGCTGCAAAAATGAAGACTAAATATATGCAGCTGTAAAGTGATCTATGCTAGTTACATTACCGCATGCAAGACAAGTGTGCTATGTAGCAGTTAACAGCAAAATATATTTACGATGTTCATGAAATCGAGTTTAGTCAATATTTCAATTAAAGAGTAAGTAACATGTTTGTACAGTAGAGAATTAAACTTTTAAGTTTGTTAACTGATTACCTCAAATAATTTTTCGTTAAAGCTGCACTATGTAACTTTTCTGTCCACTAGAGGTCGCCTGTTCAAAACAAAGGCGTAGTTTGATGACGCCAAGTTTGAGCACGGATTCATGGGAGATGTGGTCTTCACCTCACAGCCGGTGGGAAAGAATCGGGACAGGACTCGGGCAGAAATCATGTTCGTGGATGAGATTATTAACGTTACTGTAGTCTGAAGCAGAAGCAGGAGCGAGTGTTGTGGAGCTGAGGAACCGCTGGAGCGATTGTTAATAAGATGAACACAACACACGCCTCACAAGCAGCGGGACTTTTATTATGGCGCCATTTCTGCTTTTCCGGTCATGAGTGTGAGGTAACGCGACTTTGTTGATCATATTAGACACATGTGAGTGTGTTGATGATGTGATGACGTTACTCTGTGTGTTCTCTCAGCGGCTGCCATGACACTTGTTTACACTGCAGTGAGAGTAAAGCGTTTCTGCAGAATAAAACCGAAAACCGAGGGGAACACAGATATGACACAATCGACAGGCCACGCCCTCACACATCCCGGTTCCTTGGGTAAAATAGCAATTTCTCACTATTTACAAATAGTTGGAAACATTTGGAAAATTGTAAGAACTCAACTGAACAAAATATATAACACTGGCCTAGTGGTTTTTGGATATTTTACTGAAAAAAGTAGTCCACCTTCAAGCCAAGTTATTAGGGGTTTGCAAAATATGACGATGTTTGCATTGTTTAGGCCACATTCAGTACAGATTTTGGTTATTTTCGGGAGTGACAACCGCATTCGAGAAGTGAATTCACTCCAGAAAAATGCAGGTCATGAGAAATGAATTGATTAAATCGGTGTGTGCAGAACTGAACATTAACGCAGTGATGACTGGAAGAGCATCTCATTTTACCTGTTTTGATGGTAGTTTAATATTACTGTGGTCAAAAATGCTTACAGTAAACGGGCATTTCATGTTTCATGTTTACGGCTGCGAGATGAAAAACACGAGTTTGGCAGTGACTCCTGTAGTCCAGAACTCACTCACTGAACTTTGGCATGATGAGCAGTTTAAACTTTATTAGTAATTAGCACAAACTTTTGAACCTGGGTACTGTAAGCACTTACACAACATCTTCAGCTGAGTCATACAGTATGTCAACTCTGTCATTTCAGCTGATGCCAATAAATAAGTCAACGAATGAGCGCTTGACACCATTTGACTCTGGGGCCCAAAATACATGAGAGAGCTGGGGTGGCATCAGAAATACACGATAAACACTAAGAAAACATACCGGTAACACTTTACAGTAAGGTCTCATTTGTTAACATGAATTAAAAGATGTATCAGTTAACATTATTTAAAGCACTGTGAACTAACATGAACATTTTTATTAACTAACATTAACAAAGATTAAATATAGCTGCAAGCAGCCATTATCTGGGCCACGCGCAAAGAGGAAGACAAGACATGCCAAAATGGCTGACAGTGTCAGATCAACTGCAGCAATGAGCAATTAAACACATGAAGATGATTTTGGGCAAAAAGGCTGAAAAATGCATTGTTGTCTCTGGGAATTTCATATTTTGTTTAATTATAGCGCCACCAAGAGGCACAATCCTACCATTTTTTTAAGTGTCCTCGGAGTGAGCCCATACATGCGTGTGTTAATTTTGGTGAAAATATCTAATTTCGTTTTGGAGTTATAGACATTTATGAAAAAAACGCATAAAAAATTACTGACACCTGACTTTGATTGGATTTTACTACCCTTTACTATCAATATTCTCACATTTGGGCTCACTATTTGTCCTATCGACCCATGTTTCCAAACTTCTGACGCTGGTTTCGTCTCGATCGGACAAGCGGTTTCGAAGATATCAGCTAATGTTTTTTTAAGCACTAACCCAGATAGCAATGAGTCGGCGGACCACCGGCGGTGATCCGGCGGCTGTAGAAGCGTCAGAATTGCGTAATCGCAAACACGTTTGACGGCGCACCGCCGGCGGCAGCCGCTTTTTAAAAGCGGCAGCCGGCTTCCTACCGCCTTCGTTCCGCCGCCGGCCCGCAGGCAAACCGCCGTTCCACCGCCTTTATACCAGAAGGCGGCCCGGCGGAGGCAAACGCTTTTTTCGAGCGATCTGCCTCCGCTTATTGTGTAATAAATAATATATATTTATTTATTTATTATTCATATATTTGTAACATGAAGTTTATGATGGATAATAATTGAACAAACCAGATAAATTCCCATTTGGCATTTTTATTCCACATTTCAAAGTACAGTAACTGTCAATGATACAAGATAATATAAATGAAATATAAATAACAGACAATAAATAAGCTTAAATAGGCCTATAAATAACAAAAACAAACATTTTTACTAAAGAACCTGCATGTTTCCAATTAAATTTTGGTTTAAAAAAAAAAAAAACAGCCTTACAAGCAAATTATAACACTTACAATATTTGTTAATAACAAAGAGGTCAGCTCTGGGATGAAAAGAATTACCATTAAACATTATATCAAATAATGAGGATATTTGGTACCAAAGAATGTGCAGGATACCAAATAAATCGAGGTATAACATCACATTTAACAAGCCATTTCTAACAATAGGATAAATGGTAATAATTTAGAGTAAAGCTCTGGAGAAGAATAGAACAGTAGTAGAACAGAACATTATAACAAGCCTGACTATGGGTTCTCCGGTTTTCCCCGACCTCCAGAATGAGGCAGCGCAAATTGGCTTATCTTCAGTGATTTCTTGTGCGCCTATATAAAGGACAAACAACCTCGCCATCCCATATCCATCCAAGGAGCTGCCTTCAAGGCAGGGTCACAGGGAATAAAAAAAAAAAAAATTTCCACAGTGAACAGTGTGGATTGGGTGAGTGTAGCCTGAAACTTCTGGCTTCTTTAGGGGTCTTGATGTTACTGACTGCAGGATAAAGAAAGGGTTCCAGGTGTCAGTAGTCAGCCTAGGTGTAAGAGGTCGGCTGTGGGTCCCTCTCAGCTGTGCGCGTCTTTTTCCACCTTCACGATCAGATGCTCCTTTCAGGTAACGCATAACGTTAACCTGGACCGCCTCATCAGTGGCATCCTGGGTTGCCGGGTTCTTCCGGATGGCTCCTGTAGAAAATACAGATCTGTCATTCCATTTGCTTGGCATAAGGCCACACACATCTACTTAAATATATAACAAATTTATATATATTTCTATATATATTACTTTGAACAATGGTCTTCAGGAACCTGTCTCTAAAACATGCTTTATCCCCTACACCCGTCCAGGTTGTATTAATGGAAAGGTGATTAGAGAAGATACTCTGAAGTATTCGCCACACGGTTGTCTTTAGGTCCCTCCCACATTTGCTTGCCAAAAACCGAAGCTGAAAATACAAAAAAGTGTTACAAATTACATATCTCTGAAGCTTCTCATACATAAATATAAAAATGTGACAGGCTGTGGATTCAGACTGTAGAATATGCAGTGTACAATCTTAAATTTTACTTTTTAGATTACCCTACAGCATTATAAACAAAATCAGCACACTTACAAATCGTTCCTGGAGCTCTTTATCCTGCCTCAAACTGTTGTCAAGCAACGGCAAATGGGTTGTCTAGGGGGAGTAACAGACCCCCTGGCAGGGATAACTCTCCAAAAGACACATTGGCACTGAAATGTTGCAGCATAGTGTCCATTTTGTTGTCCATGCTACGCACAACATCGCCAAACTCTCCAAGACGTCGCAGCATTAGGGTCTGATCTGCACCTACAGGGGTTCACAGAATAAAAGAATAAAGCAGTCAGTCCTGGTCCCTCAACTACTAAACTATGACATTTACATCTAGGTCTACTACATGTACAGGTGGCCCCAGTGGGAATTAAACCAACAACCACAGGTGTTGTTTGCAAGTTGTACCTGATTGTCCAGTACGAGCAAACGTCATCAACATTGTTTCACTTGCTTCACCTGCTCTTGAAGTGAGCCGCTGCCATCCGAAGCAACAAAATGAAAGGCATTTGGTAATTTTGGACCTACATCACAGTCAAAGAAGTAAAATTTAAGAAAGAGTGCATGTTCTCACCTGCTCATGCATTGCTTTCCCTCAGGGCTTGGTTCTCATTCTGGAAATCTACATAAAAAAAAATATATATATATATAAATAAAACAACAACTAAAGGCACAATTTTCCATACTGTTAAAGTTTCCAACAGCTGCAATTTCCTGTTTGTTCATCTCAACTCCTTTCAATATTCTTCTCCTTATAGCCCAGTAACTAGACATTGTGACTAACAATTTATTTACCTTGAAAGCCGAAACGATTGTCCAACAGTAGGTCTCTTGGATGAAGATAACCGATTGTGCTCTGGTCAAGGTATCTGCAAGAAAATGTGAACAAAACCGCATTGTTAACGTTATATACAGAATATACAGTAGCTATGCTGTGGGGGGGGGGGGGGGGACTGGTCAGCCAAATGTGGAACAGTAAAATGTATTCATTCAGTGTAGTGATTCAAGTAAACTGCATTGTCCTCAAACATAAAAAGTACAGCAGTTCAGAGAAATAACTCATAAATGACCTTAAATGCTAGAAGAACAGTAGCAACACAGCACATGTTAGCTAACACTTGCTAAAACTGACCTAGCAGCATGCTTGTTCGGACTAACAAAATAATTTAAATAACCTATATACATTCTGTTTTGTTAGAAAACACCAAAAGTTAAACTTAAGTCTTTCTAGATGTAAAGCTTTGGCTAACTTACCTACAGTAGCTAGATACATTTTAACATGTAGAACATGCTTCAACTCAGTGTGTAAAAAAGGCGAAACAGCACGTGTTAGCTAACACTGTGCATTGTGCACTATATCAGCGTGCGTCTCGGAACAAACTAATTAAAACAACCTACCGGTATATACATCAAAAATGAACATAATATTGTGTTACACAAAAAGGAAACATGTACTTACTTAAACGCTCGTAGTCGAGGATATTTTCTGATCTCCTCTCTTCAAATACTAAAACCGTGTGATGAGTTGCCGGCCGCTGTTTCATATGTTTTACCGGTTTGTCTTCCGTCTTTTTTAGGTATACTGCCCCTCTCGGCCGGTGGAGGTACTTCTCTGTTTTTTTATTTTATTTTTATTTAAATTAGTACATGTAGACAAGTACAATACAAAAAGTACAATGAGAGAAAAATAAAAATAATAAAGCATTGTGGTACAGTTCCGAATATGTAGAACAAAGAATAACAACAAATGTAACACGTATATAAAATAAATAATAAAAATAAGAATTCTGAGATAGAAAATACTTTATAATATTAAGGCAGTCACATGAAATTGAAAAGCTTTCAGGTTTCTGTTTTTGTAAGCTTTTTGTTTTGCGACCTCATGTTTGAGAGGGTTTCAAAGTATATTGTAAAAATCAGCTTTATAAGAGGTAATATTAGAGGGCTTCTTTTGAGTTATTCTTGTCTTATGAATGTAGAATTTTTCCTAAATAATTAATAATATATTTTTGTTTTTCAGAAAAATATGGGTTTTGAAAACAAAGTAAAATGTCATGAAGTTAGTTCTAATTTTTTGTCATGTCTGTTTTAAAGTCAGTCCAAAAAGAAATAGAAAAAGGGCAATACAAAAATAAGTGTTATTCTAAAATGAACTTTCAAACTTTCTTAACCCTCCTATTATGCTAAAAAAAAAAAGTATTACATCCATTATGGGTCAAATTGACCAACACTGTTTAAACACACTCGACATGCAAATAATCAAGTGAAAATTTAAATTTAATTTCCTAAACCTAACCTTATCATGGAATCAAGAGTCAAGAATCTGTTATAAACCCTAATGGCTTTGGAGCAAAAAAAACTAATATTTGATATAATTCACATATAGGCTATTATGATTTTATAATCGCTTCAAATGTGAGAACTAGTTAAAATGCTGTCAGTTCCACTCTATTTCCCAACAAGCCAAACATAGCCAACGTGGCTGGTCGAATTTGAGAGTAGAAATCCTTGTATTTCACAGCGGCTTGCCGCCAGCCGGCCGCGGTCCATTAGGCGGAGGCAACCGCCAGAGAAAATGAAGCCGGCGGCCCGCCGGCTATTCGGCCGCGGCATCTCGCAAGAAATGGGAGTGACGTATTCGGCGGCAAACGTTTCATCACCGCCAGCGGGACGCACCTATAGCCGACAGCTTAGGGCCGGCGGCAAAAAGAAGCCGTGCCGATATTTTTTGCTATCTGGGAAATTACAACGCTGCACAAACCATATGCCGAAACCTGGCAAGTCTGGTATCGTTGGACTTGGCAAGGATTAAGGAGACAAAAAAAGTTACCCCCATGAAAATAAGTCAACCACACCCAAAGTTACAAGCATTTGAAAAAAACAATTATCCACTAGGTCGCGCTATTTCAAAACTTCTCAGGCTCCTTCAGGGCATCGTGCTGATGACCCATATCAAGTTTCGTAACAATCCGTTCATGTGTTCATAAAATACAGTATTTTAGCAACTAATTCAAAATGGCCGACAACCAAAATGGCCAATATGGTAAAATTGGATATCAGTCGACTCTCCATGACGTCCTAAACATAATGAGACCAGTTTTATGGAATGGTGTCAAAACACTGCAAGTAGACTCGGGTCATGCTTGTGATGTGTACCAAGTTTGGTTTGAATACTATAAAGCGTTGCAGAGATATAGCCATATGTGTATTTTTGCAACCGCTACGTAAAATTTGTTCTCGGGTTTATCAAAAACGATTTGACGAATCAATTTGACTTCCATAACTTTTTACAAGCACGGTCTGAAGATGATCTGGTTAAATTTTTGTACAAATTGGAGGAGTTCGCTTTCGGTTAATTAAAAATGGTGGGAAAATTTTCATGACGGAAAATTCCGTCATATGGTGCGATCGAGTTGTCTAGAGCAGAGGAATCAGAGGAAAAAATAATTTTGTTTCTAGCCCTTATGGTTCAAAAGTTATTTGCATAAACAAGTGCAAATTTGGACAGGTGGTGGCGCTAGAGGGATTGAGTTAGAGACTCCAAATTTGCTATAGTGACAATCCTCTATCTGTGTGCCAAATTTCATAACTTTCCCGCAAGCGGTTCTATGGGCTGCCATAGGCTCCCATGGCGGAAGAAGGAAGAATAATAATAAGAAGGCTAACGATTTCAATAGGTGCCCATGCATTACTTGGCCCCTAAAAATGCTGTCAAAATGTATTACTCATTGTTAGTTCATGTTAGTTAATACATTAACTTATGTTAACAAATGAGACTTTGCTCTTCTGTTTCCCCAACCTGGTGCAATGGGTTGACAATGGGTTGTTTTTTGGACATGGTACCATGGTAAAATCTTACAGTTACAAACTCGGAGCACCACCTCAGGACTCAACTTGCTTGCAAGCTTTTTTAGGTCTTAACCTATTAAACATGAAAGTATTATCCACTGATTTATTTATGAAGTGCCTGATGGAACTCTTTAAAGTTCCCTTTAGACGCTTTTCTTCTAAGAGTGAGATGATGAGGTGATAAACAAGGGAGTAGGATATAGCAGATGCTATCCTAAATGCAAAAAAAGGATCTAGTCAGAGGCAGGAGATTTGCGAGTTTATAACTGTAAACTAATATATTTTAGTAATACACTATCATTTCAAAATGTATGCTCCTATTTTGTTATTTAAGTTTATTTGCTTTGACCACGGACTTAACTCAGGTTGATCTTTATAAAAACACACATGCTCATATTCATAGTGAAATCAGTTTATATAAACAGCATGTCAGAGGACAGAGATGCAGCGCAGACGGACTGAAAACTGAGTGTGTGTGTGTGTGTGTGTGTGTGTGTGACAGATTAATGGCTGCATCATTTCAGCTCTTCTGTGGATGATGCTGGAGTCACATCTTCTGGTCCCTCCTGAAACATACAGAACCAAGAGATATTCTATATGAGTTTTTCTATATCAAATTGTTCATATTATGCTAATAACATTCATTCACTATAGCGCTGGTTGAAAATAAAAAAATTCTATACAATGAGCAACATTTAAAGAAACACACCACTATTTTTGAAAATAGGCTCATTTTCCAGCTCCCCTAGAGTTAAACTGTTGAGTTTTACCATTTTTGAATCCATTCAGTCGATCTCTGGGTATGGCGGTAGAACTTTTAGCATAGCTTAGCATAGATCATTGAATCTGATTAGACCGTTAGCATCTTGCTCAAAAATTACTAAAGAGTTTTGTTTGTTTCCTATTTAAAACTTGACTCTTCTGTAGTTACATTGTGTACCAAGACCGACGGAAAATGAAAGGTTGTGATTTTCTAGATCGATATGGCTACGAACTATTCTCTCATTCCTGCATAATGATCAAGGAACTTTGAGCCGTCCCATGAGTGCATGTAATTATATTACACAGCGCCTGAAAAAAATAGGATTTGGATTAGACATGTGCCGGTATACGATATAATCACAATAATGAACAAGCACAATATTGTTACCATAGGCACATCAAAATACCGTCAATAATTATTTATTACGAATGATTCAGATTTTTAGAATGCATTAAGAATACTTTACCCATCAACCGTTTAAAATGAACAACACGTCAAAGAGTAACGCGCACTTATGTAAACAAACCCAACGCACTAGGGGTGTCATGATTCTCCAAATCCTCGATTCAATTACATTTTCGATTCTAAGGTCACGGTTCGATTCTCGATTTTTTTTTTTTTTTAAGCAATGGTTGCTATGCCATTTTTAGACTAGACTTTTATGCAATATAATTACTGAACTTTGTTCGCAATGTACCACACTACATTGTCAATTTTATTTTAGTTAACATTTATTAACAACAATGTAACAACTTATATCTTCAGTGTTCAGTCAACTGAAAAACTTGCCATCAAGTTTCTCTTTTGCAAGTGCAGTCTTCTTCACAGATGACATTCAAGTTCACAACAAAAACAATAAAACAGCCATGGCCATAGTCTTATCTGAACAATTAAGTGTCTTAACAAACTATTTCCGAACAGTTGAACATATACCACACTGATAACTACTTTGTATCCCCTGAGAATGATGACTATTTTTTCATTCTTTCATGTTTCTCTCTAAAGACGGATATGTTGTTTAGAGCTGGGGCCTGTACCATGAAGCCGGTTTAGCTGGCTAACCAGATATGTTTAAGCTTAGTTTGTGCCAATCCTGGGTTTTAGGTACCATTAAAGTGGTTTGGCTTTTAGCAGTGTTCATCTCCACAGTAACTTACACTTCAAAGCTAACCTGCTTCAGGGCAGGTTATGTTCTGGATAAGAAATCTCAAACTGAAATTAGACCAATCCGCTGTGAGCAAAGTGACACACCTCTGATGCAATGAAGTCACCCCCCCAAAGCTGATGATCAGCATCATGCTTCGGCTTGGCAAGCAACCGGACGTGACATGGGGGCAGCATCGACGATTCCATTTTTGAATTCGAAGTTCGAGATTGTGACTTAATGTCGGTCAATTTCGACCCTTACAACGCACATGAGCAGCTCATGGCGGAACGAGTGAAGGAGATGCACATTCCCTCTCTGACAGCAGAGGGCGCTAACGGAACAGCAGAAATGCAGCCGTTTCCCCGGTAACCCTCATAAACAAAACACTCGCGCCACTGAACACACAGCCTTTCAGATTTCTGTATTCGCTACGGTGCTCAACACATAACCAAAAACGTAATACTTAAAAAGTATTGCCCCTGTAAAGACAATTCTGAGATTTGTTTCTAAACACATTATAAATGTTAGAAATGTATTTGCTGAAACACATTACAAAGACTGTGAACTATGTAGTACTGAATTCAGAAGTTAGACCGTTAAACAGTTTTTCACCGTTGCTTATGTTCAGGATTTTCTGGGCGGGGCTAAAACGGTGGTTCGATGACGCACTGGAGCCACCGAGCCTGGCTCCTTCCCTAACACAATCATAACTAGAGCACATTCGCATCAGTTTGCCCGCTCGATCGCGAGTTACTGTCAGTACTGTTAGTTACTATAGCCTACAACTTACAAAACAGCTTACAAAACAAAAACGACGATCAAGAAGAAGTGGATTAATTTTGTGAACAGCTACCTTGATGGAAAGCTGAGGATCACCACCAACACCTGACTCTGCAGTGACTTTACACTGGATCGTTTTACAAACTTTCACCGGAGACGACTGGGATTCACTGATAATCCGCTGTAGAATGGGGCCGAACCGACTATCACCCACCCGGCCTTCATCCTCCCGTTCCGCCGACATCTGGTGCGTCGTGATCATAGACGGTCGTGATCAGTGAGTGTTGTCTTGTGTACTACGGCAGCTTTCCCGTGAGTGGGCGTGGTTTCGGCGCCGACAGTGGACACACCCCCAGCATTTGAGAGCAGAGAATGCTGCTAATTTTTTCAAGTTTTTGATAAGCTATTTTATGTACTTGGCGGATTTTTTTATTATTCAAATTTAGCTTGGTGGTTAATAACATGTTTAATTTTGACTTTACAGGGACTTTAAAGACTTAAGGCTATTCTTTTCCAACTTAAACATTTAATATTTTAATCTGGACTAAATGACATGCCCTAGATATTTTTTGAATATGTTCTGATTGTTGTTCAGTCACACGCTTTACAATAAGGCTCTATTATTTAACATTAGTTAATTCATTTGTTTACAAACTGACAATGAAAAATACTTCTAAAGCATTTATTAATCTTAGTTAAATGTACATTTCGGTATTTAATAACATTATTAAAATCAAAAGTTGTAACTATTATTTAACGGACCTGAGCAAACACTAACTAACAGTTGCTTTTTTTAACTAACGTCATCAAAGAATAATAACTTCTGTAAAAATTTAGCTATTCGCTCTTTGTTAATGTTAATTAGAATGAACTAGTGAGACCTTATTGTAAAGTGTTACCTATTGTTCCTAATAAATCTTTTTAAGTATTTGTTTACTTTACAAATTTTTGTGTATTGCTTTATTGTATTTAACCCTTAATCGTCCCTCAAGTAGGATTTACGTTTGAGTCCCTTGGGGTCAGATAGACCCCAGACTTTTACAGAGCGATTGCATAAGGAAATATAATTTTTTTACATGGAAAACTGTATATCATTTTTTTTATTTACTTCTCAACTATACATTTATGCTGTGTTTTTGTGGGTATTTGGTAGTTTTTTACCTATTGCCTGTCTTAAATTGGCTCATTAAAATTATTTTTTTTATGAAAAAATCACTTGAATGATGATCTTAAATAAATATAAATAGTTTTTGGACATTGCTCTATGTGTTAGGGATAGAATACCGCCATCTGTAGGTTTGTGGAAAACCTTTAGAAATTATAGTTAAAGAGAAAGAGAGTGCAATAACCACATTATCCACTAGAGGTCCATAGGGAAGTTATGCAAAAGTTAAGCTGCCTTTCAGCTTTCTTTTATTTGCCCTTTTCCCTCTCTTTCTCATGATTGTTCCATGTTGCATTTGTGCTCTAGTATTTGTCCTTCATTTATATATGGAATTTTTTCAGATTTATGCCAGTTTTGTTGATTTTATTTGCCAGTTTCTATAAAAATGCTCTCTGTTGCAGTCACACACATGTGTGTGTTTGTGTGTGTGTGTGTGTGTGTGTGCGTGTGTGTATGAGACAGAAAGTTTGTTCCACTTTGTGTTTATGCTCTAGGACCAGATCTTGATATAAATGTAGACATTTTCAGATTTATACTGGATTTAGTTGATTTTTTTTTTACAAACAAAGTGAAAAAAAAGCATTTTTTACATTTTCCCATTCATTGCCAAAATCCAAAAAAATGCTCCAGACACCTGTGTTTGTGTTTGTGTGTGTGTGAGTGAACATGCTTGTTCCATATTGCATTTGTGCTCTAGTATAAGTATTTCATTTATGTATGAAAATCTTTCAGATTTATGCCAGTTTTGTTGATTTTATTTGCCAATTTCAATAAAAATACTCTCTGTTGCAGTCACACACATGTGTGTGTTTGTGTGTGTGTGTGCGTGTGTGTGTGTGTGTGTATGAGATAGAAAGTTCGTTCTACTTTGTGTTTATGCTCTAGGACCAGACCTTGATATAAATGTGGAAATTTTCAGATTTATACTGGATTTAGTAAATTTTTTTTGACAAAAAAAGTGAAACAAATACATTTTTTACACTTTCCCATTCATTTTCAATGTGGGGTCAATCTGACCCAGAGGGACTTAAACGGTAATTTTTTTTTTACACACCTTTAGAACAACCAAATCAAGCCCAGATTTTTTGTGCATGTTTAGATAGATTATTTAGTTAAAGTCACAAAGTCTCATGGCCCTGAGATGAAGGGAACACTTTTAAAAAATGGAGGAAAAGTCCATTGGGGTCAGCTGGACCCCAAGGGACGATTAAGGGTTAAATGTTCGGTTTTTTGTTATAAGAAAGTTATTAAACCGGTTATAGTATGACACTTTTTTTGAAACTTATTTCAATATCGTGATAATACCGTATACGGCTAAAAGTTCCTTGATTATTACGCAGGAATGAGAGAATAGCCATATCGGCCTAGAAAATCACAACCTTTCATTTTCTGTCGGTCTTAGTACACAATGTAACTACTGAAGAGTCAATTTCTAAAAAGGAAAAATATTGAAACTCTTTTTTTTGAGCGAGATGCTAACGGTCTAATCAGATTCAATGATCTATGCTAAGCTATGCTAAAAGTGCTACCACCAGACCCGGAGATCGGCTGAATGCATTCAAAAACGATAAAACTCAACTGTTTAACTGTAGGGGAGACGGAAAATTAGCCTATTTTCAAAAATAGTGGCGTGTTCCTTTAACTACAAATATTTAACAAAAATATTTTTATAAAAATGCTACACTAAAAATGAGCTGAACTTACCCACTCAAACACCATTTTTTCAGACACTTTAAGAAGCTGTTTTTAATCACGGTTTCAGGTTTTTCTATCATTTTAGGGGCATTTGGTCATGATCCACACACAGTTCAACACTCACCTTCACCTTTTCCAGTTCTGACCCACCAGGTAGTGATTTCTGGGGGATGTGGAAGGCCTATCAAATCAAAAGACAGTTATTCACTCAAATAATCAAAACTGAACTGACATTCTCTACACACAATGCAGACATGTATACTTGGTCAATGCATTGCGGTAATATAAAATGCTCCTGTTATGCTTTTTTTTGGTGGATATTTCCTTTCTTGCAGTCTGTAATAGAGCTGTTTGTGGATGTAAAACTGTGAAGTTTCCCAGATCAAAGTGCAGATAAAGAGTTATTGTGGCCTACAATAAAGAAGTGATTCTGAACTGAGACGAGTCGGCCGTAATTCCAGTTTCACTTCCTGCTGAACCTAATGCTGTGTTCCAGGCAGGTTATTGAGCCCGTAAGTTACGACTTCAAATCACGACTCACGACTTTGTAGCGTTCCAGGCAAAGTCCCGCCAAACTGCCTGGAGTGGTAGTAGATGTAAACAAAGAATGGGGAACCAATCATTTCTATCACCAAAGGTGCTTACTCTTTGTTTATTTGAGGGAAACGGCAAAGAAAAACGGTGCATAAGGCAAGAGAAGCTGTTATACCTTTTATTTTACGTTATTTGTATATTTAGAAATGTATTTGGTATTCATTTATTCTTGCACTCAATGGCCTGAAAACTAGCTAACACTAGAGAAGCTGCTGATAATGCATAACATTTGCTGATAAATAATGTTAGAGCAATACCTTATATTTGTTTTTTTATGTACGACTTTCATAAACACTGCTTCAATGGGGGCTGCCATTGTTGCTTCGCGGGCTATGTGACGTCAGATCTCGTAACTGGGAGTATATATCGATCTAGTACGAGTTCACGGGTGGGAAGTCACGAGTTTGACTGCCGTTCCAGTGCACTTTCAAGGGTAGAAGGTTGGAAAAACACGGGTTACGGGTTGCCTGGAACGCAGCATAAGAAGGTTTGTAACTAATTTGCATAATGCCATTCTATGCTCTCGATTGGCCGAAGAGTGGCTTGTTTGCCCCGCCCTCAAACACTGTAGTTGTGTCTGAGACTGGAAGAGTTTTGTTGGTGTTGTGGAGAAGACGCTGTTTTCTGCTGCCAAAGCAAATCCACTTTGATGAGATTGAGACGGTAAAACCCTCGCCATCATTACTGTTCATATCACTGTGTCAAGAGCTGAGATTCAGATATGATAATGAGTGCTTGCTTTCTGGCCAATCAGAGCAGAGCAGCTCTCAGAGAGGCGGGGTTTAGAGAGACTGAATCATTGATGGAAGCGTTTCAGACACTGAGAGAAAACAGCTGATGCTATATTATGAGGGGGGAAATGTGTTTTTTGACCTTTTATGCATGTACACCTGTTGTAGGAGACTCTGACACAACATTAGAAGCCTTTAAAATAACACAATAGGGCAGTTTAACATGCATTCTTGCACCACTGTGGTGTTAACAGTTGATTACTGGTGTAATTATTGGCTGCTATAAACATGTCAACAGTTCATATGCATTCATATCAATGATGCTATTATCAATTATTCATCAGTTTGTTGAAGTAAAGCGGTGGTCTTCAACCTTTTTAGCTTGCTGGACTTCCTCTGTAGACTTTGACCTGCTTTTCACGGCGTGCCTCTGGGGTGAAGTGGACTGCAATGATACACACACACATACACACACACACACACACAAAACACAGAGAAATTCAGCACAATAAAATGACCAGATCAGCAAAAGTCACTTTCTGTCATCTCAGCAGGCCATACTCACCTTCTGATCCATGATTTAACTGTGTAGACTCTCCTCAAACACAAGGTGAGCAGCTGCTGTCAGAGAGAGAAGAGAATAAAGTTAGTGTTACTAACACTAGAGGTCACTGTAGCAGAACAATAAAAACAATCCAAAACCGCTAAGGAGCTGAGTGCAGGAAAAACGTATGTGACACGCCAATCCTAGCAGCTTGTTTTATTGCAGGCTGCACAGTCAACAAATGTGCTCCAGCACTCACCCCTCTTCTTCCATGCTAACACACACACAGACATACACACGTGTCTTAACCCCACTTAATGATTTGGTCTTATGACTTTCACCTTACATGGCTCCTACAGTGACTACAGCACACACTCTAAAAAATGCTGTGTTAAAAACAACCCAAGTTGGGTTGAAAATGGACAAACCCAGCAATTGGGATGTTTTAACCCAGTGAATGGGTCGTTTTACCCAGCGGTTGGGTTAAATGTTTGCTTAAAACAGTCATTAGTCGTTAGTCCATTTTCAACCCAACTTGGGTTGTTTTTAACACAGCATTTTTTTAGAGTGCACGCTTCAGTTTCATATGGGAAACACAGAATGTTCAATACAACCCTGGAAAGCCTGACAAATGAAATAATATAAATATTATTATTTTTTTTAAACCTTACAATCGAAAAAATGCTGGGTTAAAAATAATCCAAGTTGGGTTGAAAATGGACTAACCCAGCAATTGAGTTGTTTAAACCAAACATTTAACCCAACCGCTGGGTTAAAACAACCCAATTGCTGGGTTAGTCCATTTTCAACCCAAGTTGTGTTATTTTTAACCCAGCATTTTTTAGAGTGTAGACAGTCTATATATAAAAAGACTGCATGTGTTGCATTTGCATGTGTTCATATTTGATATATGAGCCATAAAAGTGTAATGTATGATACAGAGGAAAAAAAACAGCTACATTTTATTCAAGGCCACAAATGCGCAAACATTAAAAAAATAAATAAAAATGGTGCAAATGCTGATATTTGATCACTTGTAATGTAAACCAATGAGATCTCAGTGTTAAGAAAGATCATAATGAACCTGATGATCAATATTTGACTCACATTTGAACATGCTTTTTTAACCTAAGCTGCTTCAGTCCAGTAAGTGTGCATCTTAAGTTATTTCTGACAATATAAAAGCTATTCTTACATATATTTAATAAAAATCAGTGCAGATTTGACAGAAGAAAGACACGTGAAGCACAAGCTGAAGGAGGACGCTTGTGAAATTATACTAAAAGACGTTTATTTGCTAACAGAAGGCATGTAGAAGATTGTGTGCCACAGGTTTATCAGCAGATGTTGATCATTTAGAGGCCTTAGAAATGTGTCAGATATGATACAGTAGGCTTACACTTCAGACAACATTAAGTAATGCATTTAAAATGGAAAGAATTCACTTCAAAGATACTAAAAACGAGAAATGCTTGTACTTTGCATTAATTCTCAGCTCTGACATTTCACAGATAATATCTCCTTTTTAGATTTCACACCAAAACTATGTAGCCGGAATGTCTTGAGGCTGAATTTACACTGACAAAATGGTAATTTTCCAGTCAACCATTCATTAATCTGCCACCTATTGAGCAGAGATGAACACGCGTCCAAAGTGTGCGCGTGAGATGTTAAAGCGAAAGCAATGAGGCGGAGTGCGAGAGGTCAAGCTCTCGGTGTTCTGCTGTGACTGTCAAGAGCTCTGTGGCTCGAGAGGAGGAAAACACACTTCTTATCGATTCATCCACACCAGTGACTCAACAGCACTAAAGGTGACGTCTCTGGGCAGAGCAGCGCTTGACACTGATACAACCTCTCACGCACACACACAGATCTGAAAGCACAACCAATGAGTGATCCTCACCATTCTAACATTGTTCTCTGAGCTGAACACATCAATTTGTTCTGCTCTTTAACTTTGAGAGACAGCTTTTTAAGAGGCCACTGTGGGTTCTGAGAGGTTGCCCCAAGTCTAGAACAGCCTATTGCATTTTTTTAAATGATATATTTATACATACATAAATACATACATATATGTGCATTGTCAATACATGATCTGGACCAAAAAATGATGCACCTCTTGATGGAAATAACATCACAGCATTTATTTTCATCAAGAGGTGCATTCATTTTTGGTCAATATCATGTATTGACAATGCAAGAGTTCAGCACTCTGTAAAGTCTCCTCCAGCACATCCCAAAGACTTTCAATGAATTTAAGGTCTGGACTCAGAGGTGCCAATCCATATGTGGAAATGATTCTTCATGCTCCCTCATAACCATTAAACCAACAGTCTGAGCTGATGAATCTTGACATTGTTATCCTGGAATATGGCCATGAGAAATGAAAAGCTTCACACTCCATCAGTTAGGGTTTGGAAGAAATGTTGCCAAACATATAACATGCTAGAAACATAAAAATCACTGCAATAATGATCCAATCATAGACTCTTGGAAAGAGCATTTGCCTATTTAAATCCAAACAGCAACTTTTTTTTGGCCAGGCAGAGTGTGTGTGTGTGTGTGTGTGTGAGTGTGTCTGTCTGTGTGCAAGAGTGAGTGAGTGAGTAAGAGTGAGTGAGTGAGTGAGTAAGAGTGAGTGAGTGAGTGAGTGAGTAAGAGTGAGTGAGTGAGTGAGTGAGTAAGAGTGAGTGAGTGAGTGAGTAAGAGTGAGTGAGTGAGTGAGTGAGTGTGTGTGTGTGTGTGTGTGTGTGTGAGTCTGTCTGTCTGTGTGTGTGTGTGAGTGAGTGAGTGAGTAAGAGTGAGTGAGTGAGTAAGAGTGAGTGAGTGAGTGAGTGAGTGAGTGAGTGACTGAGTGACTGAGTGACTGAGTGACTGAGTGAGTGAGTGAGTGAGTGAGTGAGTGAGTGAGTGAGTGAGTGAGTGAGTGTGTGTGTGTGTGTGTGTGTGTGTGTGTGTGTGTGTGTGTGTGTGTGTGTGTGTGTGTGTGAGTGAGTGTGTGTGAGTGTGTCTGTCTGTGTGCAAGAGTGTGTGTGTGAGTGTGTCTGTCTGTGTGCAAGAGTGAGTGAGTGAGTGAGTGAGTGAGTGAGTGAGTGAGTGTGTGTGTGTGCAAGAGTGAGTGAGTGAGTGAGTGTGTGTGTGTGTGTGTGTGTGCGTGCAAGAGTGTGTGTGTGAGTGTGTCTGTCTGTGTGCAAGAGTGAGTGAGTGAGTGAGAGAGAGTGTGTCTGTCTGTGTGCAAGAGTGTGTGTGTGAGTGTGTCTGTCTGTGTGCAAGAGTGAGTGAGTGAGTGAGAGTGTGTCTGTCTGTGTGCAAGAGTGAGTGAGTGAGTGAGTGAGTGTGTGTGTGTGTGTGTGAGCAAGAGTGAGTGAGTGAGTGTGTGTGTGTGTGTGTGTGTGTGTGTGTCTGTGTGCAAGAGTGAGTGAGTATTATACATACATACATACATACATACATATATATATATATATATATATATATATATATATATATATATATAAACTGAAATTAATTTCTAATAGTACATCAATTATATAAAATATAATAACATTATAAAATATAGTAATAAAATAATAATAATACTATAAATATAATACTTTTAATAATAATAAAAAACTAAATTGCTAGAAGTAAATTAAATTGTAAATTTAATTATATATATATATACATCAAGCTTATTTTATATATATATATATAATTACATCACTTATATAATGATAAAATTACATAAATATATTTAATAAAATTGTAAAAATATTACAATATTTATTATTATTATTGATAAAATGCTACAAAACCCATTGAAATGTATTACTACTGTAATATTATAATTTTGAATTTATGTAATATTACATAAATTATCATAATTATAATAAAATTATATAAAATTATTATCCTACTCTAAAATGATAAAAAGAACACAATTAAAATGCATCTTAAATATTACAAATAATTTATTTTAAAAACAAATGATATAAATAATACCATATCTTTACCCTTTCTTAATAACCATTTTCAATAAAAGAAGTTCTTAAAACCTAATAAAAACTAATTAAAAATTAATAAATAAATAAAAAAAGCAAGCAGTCACAATTACACCAAAAATACCAGAAACGGGTTATATCAGGGAGCCTTCAAATATTGTGTTAGACAACGAGGCCTTTGAGTGCAAAAGGGTGAGTGGTCTATTGGATGTTTTATTTGTGGCGTTAGGAAAAAAATATCTGAATCTAACCTGAAGTATGAGCAATAACAACAGTGACGCTTGAGCAAGAGAGCGAGATGGAGGCAGAAAAAGAGGCTTAAAAGCAAGGAAGTGATTTAGACGTGAAACGAGACTGAGATGTGACCTCACACTACACTTTAAGTCGGCTAATGTAAAATTGCCAAGAACCAGCCTGTTCTGTTATTTAAATGAGATTTTAATAACGCTGAGAGAGACACTATCATCTTTCCTGAAGGTCAAGAAACTTGGGGTGTTAACCTTTTAAATACTTAACTAATCCAGGCTTATGTCTTTATGCTTTTAGGAATGTTAATATTTGGACGTCACTATTAAAGTACAAAAACGATGTAACCATGGATCCCTGAGAATAGGGAACGAGAGGCTTGCGTCCTCTAGGGGTCACTATGGGGAATGCCTCCAGCATGACTGGGGTCTGAAGAATGAGTCTAAACACGACAATAAACTTGATATTGGCAGGCGGCAGCTGGTGTGACCGTTAGTGTAAAAGGGCACCTGTGAAATACGTCATCCACTTGCCTAAAGGAGACATGCACAGGAATACAGGAAGCATGGCAAAGGGACGCAGCATCTCGTTCCCTATTCTCAGGGAACCACGGTCACATGAATAACCCAAGACTTTCCCTTTCGAACGGGAACTCACAGGGCGTCCCCTAAGGGGAATGGGCTATCCACGCAGTCATACTGAAGGGGTGAGTGCCCTACTGGATGAACTAAGTCAAAGGACTCAAAGGAGTCCTCATCCCTAAGGTGTACCAGCAACGATCACCGACTGGAGCTTCAAGAACGGAGGCCTCAACAGGACTCCTCTAAAGAGAGGAAGCCTAACTACGTTCATATTCAGGCCAGCGTCCAAGGAGGCTCACAGAGAGCTAACACTCAGACCTTCTGAGACAGCCCAGAACAGTGGAGGCCTCAAACAAGAAGCCTAGCAATGCTCTAACCCAAGAGAAGAAAGAGTTAAGCCCAGTCTAACTGGCTCACGAAGCTCTGCAGAGTCCTACAACACTCCACACTAGGGTCAGTAGCCAAGGAAGATCCCAAAGAGCCTACAACCTAGCGTAACTACACTTCCGACTAGCCGAGCTCTAGGATTGGAGGCTTCAGTATGACTCTCTAAATCGAGAGGAGAACTAACAACACCCCACACTTAGGACATCTTACAAGGATGCTCACAGAGAGCCTACCACTCGCAATCACTATCCTAGCGGAGCTCTAGGGAGCGGACTCCTCACTAAGATAACTCTTTCTAATTAGAGGAGGCCGGACAATGCTTGCAGCAGCCAAGGAGGCTCACAGAGAGCCTAACGACTCAGCAAACAATAGCAGAGCTCTAGGAGGGGAGGCCTCAGCATGACGACTCTCTAATGGCTCAATTCTACTGAGCGGTGAGGTGCGGTTCAGTATGGTACGCAATGTTTGCTGTTTCCATTGTCAGAAGTAGTGAATGGTACCCTAATTCTGAACAGTACCACTTTTTTGGCACTCTTCCGTAGGGGTAACTAGCACAGTAGTCTGGTACTAAAGGGTGGAGCTAGACTCACTGCTGAACGTTGATTGGTTGAGAGAATCATCACTTGCGGATGCTTTTCGGCTGTGTTTTTCCTTGCAGCCTGCAGCCTTGGCTCAAACAAAGCGTGTCTTCATTTGACAAACAGCCACATGCTGAGAGGCAAGATCAAGATCTGCTGTATGTCCTCCACTGTTGTTTACCGTGTCACTTTCTTCTTCGTGCGAAAATGACATTGATTGCTATACTACACCTATCAAGTAAGGGTGCTTTTGGAGGAGGAAACGCAAGCCGGATCAGGGTTTAACGTCCCGAATAGCACTGAACTGAACTGTACTGTACTGAACAATACCATTTGGTGGAAATGAGCCATAAGTGAGAGGAGGCCTAACTACGTCCAAAACAGCTTACGAAGGAGGCTCACAGGGAGCCTAGCTACTTGGAGCTCTGGGGAGCACAAGCCTCTACAAAGTGACTTTCTATAGCGAGAGGAGGCCTAACAACGGTCCATAGTACAGGCAGTAACTGAGGAGGCTCAGAGGAAGCCTGACGACTACTGCCTGGTAGAGCTCTAAGAATGGAGACCTCAGCATGACGACTCTCTAAAGCGAGAGGAGGCCTACTACGTTCCACACACAGGACCGCTTTCAAGGAGGCTTGCCTAGAGCCTAACATCTCAGAACTGCTATCCAGGTGGAGCTCTGGGGAGCAGAGGTCTCAGCAGGATAACGCTCTATAGCGAGAGGAGACCTAGCAACGCTCCGGCTTAGGTGAATCACAGAGTCCCTAGCAAAATGGCCTCTGACTGAGCTCATGGGACGGAGGCCTCAGCACTAAGTCCTTCGCCTGTCAAGGTGGCTACATAATAGGGCCAGCAGCTTGACAATATCAGACGAAACTCAGGGGAGTGGAGGCCTCTAACAGAACAAATCTCAATAGTGAAAGGAGGTCTAGCAATGTCCCTAACCCAGGAGTACCAAGAAGGTTGACAGAGAACCACTGCCATTCCGTCAATGTCTAGCCGAGGTCTAAGAACAGAAGCCTCAGCATGGCGACTCTCTAAAGCAAGAGGAAGCCTAACTATGTTCCACGCTCAGAACAGCTTCCAAGGAGTTTCATAGAGAGCCTACAACTCAGAATTGCTATTAAAATCTGAGCTCTAAGGAGTGGAGGCCTCGAAGGACAACTCTCTAAAGTGAGAAGAGGCCAAGGAACACTTCAAAGGCAGTGGCAAAATAGGCTCAGGAGAGCCTAAAATATTGACACCACTGTCTTATCAAGCTCTAAGGACAGAGGTCTCAGCATGACAACTCCCCAAAGCAAGAGGAGGCCTACTATGCCCAACGCTAAAAATACCCATTAAGGAGGTGCACAGAGCACCTAGATAACGCTGCCCAGGTTGAGCTCTTAGCCTCACTCCTCTGTAAAGTAATCAAGGAGTCTCAAAAAGAGCCTAACAATTTGACACTACTGCCTGGCCGGGCTCCAAGGTCAGTGGCCTGAATATGATAACTCACGAAGAGTTAAGGAGGAGGTAAGTAAGAGGAGGCCTATCGGTGCCTAAGGAGACTTCGCAAAGACTAACAACTCAGACCCACTAAGAAGAATAACTCTCTATAATGGGAGGAGGCCTAACAACTCTCTACTACTGTAAAGACAGTAGCCAAAGGAGGCTCACAGAGAGCCTATCAACCTAGAACAGAGACCCCAGCATGATGACTCTCAAACGAGAGGCGGCCTTACACAATGTCCTACACTCAGGACAGCTTACCATGGAGGCTTACAGAAAGCCTAATGACTCGATACTCGGTACAGGCGCAGCTCTTTTATCCAGAGGGGTGCGGCAGTTATGTCCAGAAAGAAATACTTTCCATGCAGAACTCCTAATTGTTATAACAACAGCAACAACAATTGCTAATAATAACAATTCCTCAGAATTAGATACATGCATAAAAAAAAATAGTATTATTTGAGCCAAATAGAGGAGCCAAAAAAGGAAACTTCCTGTTTGACTTGTCCCTGCTTTGCCTAAAACCCCCTCGCTTAATCCCGCCTCACCGCAATGGTGGCCATGGGACCCGAACTTCCGAGTGCAGGTGCTCAACTATCACCCCTCAGGAGAGTCAAGCCAAGGTGGAAGAAAATAACTGCCACTGCATTACGAATAGTGAGCCTTTAACCCCCTCAAGAGTAAAGCGCACTAGTTCAAGCGTCAGATTCCATCACTCTGAAAATAATCATACGAGAACAGACACGAATGCATCGCTATGAGTGCCTTAAACTCCCTCGAGAGCAGAACGCGCTTGTGAAACCACTAACTACTATCCCTCAGGAGAGAGCAGAAAGGGAAAAAAATATCTCCTCACCTGTGTCTCGTAGTCTCGTGAATGCATCATGCCAAGCGCATCCAGCTTCTTCGGAGAGAAGACCGCATTCAACTCAAATGCGCGTCCCACATCCCTCGAGAATAGGGACGGCACAAAATGAGTTTTTCATTGAGAAATCATCGCTCCCTCAGGATTTAAACGAAAGGTGCCCTTTTTATCGTGACGTCAGAGGCTTCCGTCTGCCAATGTCAAGGGCTACGTCTCAATCAGTTCCCTAGCTCCCGAGTTTGAATCAGAATATCATGTTCATGAATTCAGGCACTGGTAAGGACAGTAAAGGACGATACCTCAATAATAATTTCTTACATTTATATAGTGCTTTTCTGGGTACTCAAAGCAATTTACATATAGAAGGGGGGGGGGGGGGGTCTCCTCAACCACCACCAATGTGCAGCATCCACCTGAATGATGTGATGGCAGCCATATTGCGCCAGAACGCCCACCACACACTACACATTGGGACACTGATGACTTTTTCCAGCGACGTGACAACGTCCTCATTGTACAACATCATTACTAGTATTTATGAACAACAGCAGAGCTGAAATCTTTGACATTACTTGTAATGTTATTTAAAGTACATTATGATAAATACTTTGCTTGTTACATATACGTGCAACATTTTAGCCATAAATAAATGATAAAGTTCGTATTTTAAAAAACATCTATCGCGTGTCATTGTGTAGTCAGTTGGCTCACGTGATTTAAGTTAAGTTTCGCTCTTCAGAACTTCGGTTAAAGGAACGTAGTGAGCATCGATGCACCCTGGTTTTCACGGTGCATTGTAGGACTTTTTAGGGAGCGAACGTTTCAGTGCCCTGGAAGGATTCTGCGATTGAAACAGCCCTTAAAATGGCCGACTCCCTGATCAGTGCCTTGACTACTGAAGTAACTGATTGAGACACACTCAAGTTCATAGTCGTGTTTAGACACCAGTCATGCCCCATAGCGACCCCTAGGGGTTTCCTTTCGAAAGGGAACTTAACCCTTACTTTTGGATGCATACTAAGCCTCTTACAAGTATCCTAGAATAAAAATACCAAACATTTAATACCACTACAATACTTGAAAAATAGAAATCTCCAGCAGCTGATGTCAATCATATTCTCACGCTGTGATATTTCTTCCTCAGCCAGTGAGTCAGACCTGCAGTATTTAACAGCACACCAACACCTTTATTTGTGGCTCATAATAAATTATTAAAACAAAACATTCAGTGGGGAGGACACACATTTTCATCTTCCATATAGACACTGTTGGAGGTAAGAGCATATATTTGCTGTGAGACATCATGACAGCAGAACCAGGGCTTTGACTCTCAGGAACCAAAACACATTTTGTCCATTTCGGTTCAGTTACTGAGTCGATTTGCCTTTCAGTGATTCTGGAACAACAGACGCATACAAATACAGCCACATACTGATGTTCTAGACCGCTCAGGAGCTCATTATACAATTTCTTTCCAGTAAATATAGTAAAAACCCAGTAAATAAACTGATTGTAATGCAGAGATTATAAAACGAGAGCTAGACACTTACCCTCCTCCTGTCTGTCAGTGAAGGTGTGCAGCCAGTAAGTGAATCCTTCTCGTTTCACGATGCAGTCGCTCCATCCCTCCCTTTCATTCGCTCACACACACACACGGCTCATTCATAATTTCACAGACACACACGTACACACCCACCAGGCCAGTCACGAACACAAGAGTGTAATAAGGAGGGCGAGAGAGATGAAGGATTGCAGTTAACCCTGAAAGCATTCATGCACAATGGGTGTTCACAATCGTGGCAATATTAAGGCTAAAATGGAATTAATTGTCTGCTTTATTGTGGTTTTATTAATACTTTGAATTATATTTAATTAATCTTTTATTTTTAGTTACAGTATGTTACTTTTAGTGAAATTTGTGTCCTTTAGTTATGTGCTTGTGTCATTTTATTAGTGTTTTTTTATATAAATATAGCTATTTAGGTTTAATTCATTTGGTAACACTTTACAATAATCAGTAGTGCAACAGAAGGGATTTCCGCTTGTATTCGAAAAATAGTATTAATAAAAATGCTTCCAAAAACCAAGATATGATGCAAAAAAACCCTAAAGGTCTCTGTATGTTATTTTTTTTATAGCAAAAATGCTGTTTTCCCGAATACCAGCATGTTTGCAAATGTGATTTTGATTGATTTTGATGAACGAGGTGAAGGCACCAGCGCCGGCGCCTTAGCCGACTTCAGAGAGTTATGCAACATATAATACAATAAACTAGTGATGCACCGATCATGATTTTACATGGCCGATTCCGATACCGATTTTTTTCAAGAAAACTGGCCGATTCCGATACCGATTTCCGTTTTTTTTTTTTTTTTTTTTTTTTAACACAATAAAAGAATGAAAGTATACATGAACAAGATGTTTATTTGGTATTTAACAGGCTAAATTGGCTTTTGGCTAATGAAAACAAGTCCGCAATTTGAAATTAACAAGAAATTTAATTGGAAATTAAAAGACTGAAAGGTGAAATTAAAGGCAACAACTGCATATTCTGCAATCCAAACAAAGATGTTACTTAAATCAGCATTTGTTTTTAAATTCAGTGTACAGAAAAAAAAGTCTTTACCAGTGAAATTAAATAAAACCAAAGTATATAATTGTTCCAAAATGTTAAATCAAATAATGTTTAGTGCAACGAAAAAAAACTAAGAAGGTGCTTTTTAAATCAAATTAAGTCAATGTAATTAAGGTAAAATAAAAGGTAACACTTTAGAATAATGGTCATTAGTTAACATTAGTTAATGTATTAACTAACATGAACTAACCATGAGCAGTACATTTGTTACTGTATTTGTTCATCTTTGTTAGCATTAGTTAATATAAATACAGCTGTTCATGGTTTGTTCATGTTAGTTCACACTGCATTAACTAATGTTAACAAGATTTTAATAATGCATTAGTAAATGTTGAAATTAACATTAACAAAATTAATAAACGCTTTATAAGTGCAGTTCATTATTAGTTAATGTTAAGTAATTTAGTTAACCAATATTAACTAATGACCATCATTCTAAAGTGTTACCAAATAAAAATGATCATCCTATAGCAGGGTTTTTCCTGGGTCAAAAATGGTCTTCGGTGGTTTCTGACAGACATGGTCATCCACACACACAGTAAAGTCCTCTACCTACGTGATCTGTGAGCGCAAAACTGACAATACATGTAAAATAAATGCAAAGAAACTTTTGTAATTTTTGCTTATCTTATTTTGACATCTGATATTATGTATGATCTCTACCTTGATGTTTGTTTCTTTTGATCCTCATTTTTACACTATTTAAATGATAATTGTTTTGGTATAATCATATCATTATTAAAAAGTAGCATAAAAAATTAATAAATAGCCTAATTTTCTACCATATACAATTTAGTAAATTATCAGCTAGCTAACAACTTTGTTCTGGTCTCACCTCACTCCAGTCTAAACTAAATTATATTTCACTACACATTGTCAACATAAATAAGCTGAATGACTGTGGATGATTCAATTAATTCTTACTATTCACTCTTGCTGAATTGGGTAAGCACACTTGTGTTCTCATTTCAGAGGAGTTCTGAGTAAATTAATAAACTGGTTCGTTAGTTCAAGTGTCGGACGGATCAGTTGTTCTAACCAGTCGTTAAAATGATTCGGTTCAAAGGAGTCATTGTTTCGCGAATCGGACATTAGCAGACGCGTTGTGTGAGCAGATGAAGCTGAGCTGAACAAACGCTCACTATCTGCACTTGTGCAGGGCGCGGAGAGGTAGGCTCGCGCAGGAAAGCGGCTCTTCCTCAGTTCTCCAGTTTCCGTTTGTAACACACTAGTGACATGTTCGCGAATGATTGCAATATAGGCGTATGTGCTCGCGGGCGCACTTCCGGATAAATCGGCAGAAAAATACAAAGAAAACCGGCCGGTTGCCGATCGCGCGCTAGAAGCAAAAACCGGCCGGTTCCGGTTTTTGGCCGGTCAACCGGTGCATCCCTACAATAAACAATAAGTTAATAGGCTGGTGACTTACATGTTATACACAATGTTGTGTTTTTTTTCTTTCTATTTTGCCAATGAAAATAGTTCCAAACATTAGAGCCACTGCGTGCCTCTGAAATCGCATGGTCTTTTGAGTATGTACTTATTTTGAACAAGTAATTACGTCACAAGCGCTAAAAAAGTGCATTCTATGCAGTATAAGAATGTGTAGAATGAATTTAATTTGGACGTATGCAATATCGGATGCAGCCTATTTCAGTTTCTTACTGAATGAATGGCTCGTTGACTCACTCAGGCTGCATCCGTAATCGCATCCACTCTAAAAATATGGCACCAAAAATGGTTCTTGGCTCGTAATCATAGGGGAACCTTTTTTAGTGCTATATAGCACCAATTTTGGTGCTTCAGTGGTTCTTCAGCGGTTTTTCAGAGGTGCTATATAGCACCTTAGTCAAAGAACCGGTGAAGAACCACTGAAGAGCCGCTGAAGCACCAAAATTGGTGCTATATAACACTAAAAAAAAGGTTCCCCTATGATTACGAGCCAAGAACAATTTTTAATGCCATATAGAACCTTTTTTTTTTTTTTAGAGTGTACTTCCTTAATATATAGTAAGCGAAAAACAGTAATGACAAAAGTAGTATATCTGAATTCACAGTACTCATATAAGGCAAAAAGTACCCGGACGACCTCCTACTTGTGAGATTCTGAAGTGTGTATATGATGGACAATTTACCATGAGGCCACAGAAAAGGATCTGTGATTGTCAGTGAAGTGACGCAACCAAGCGGCAATCTCCCGCAGTTTCTCTTGAAGCCAATAAGGAAGTGACTTATACAGCAATTCATCGATTGGCCACTAGAGACAGACTCCAGAAGGAGCAGAATCTCATTGAGCTCATGTTAAAATGCCCAACTTTACAGCAGAAGAACACATGTTTACAGTCTGGGACAAATTGTGGTTTTGGTCTATACGGCTAATTTTGCCCTTCATGGCGACTGTGAGGGGGGTGAATGTTTTTATAACTCATTCATTTACATTATATAAAGCCTTAAAGTTGTGCATAATTAAGGGCGTGGCCACTTCGAGTGACAGGTGCTTTACAGGTGCTTCGAGTGACAGACAGCCATTTATCTGCTGTCTGTTAGTCATCACGTCACCTCAGCTCCGCCCACGTCCCGCCTTTTTGCCCATTTTCTGTTATCCGGGAGTGACGCGCACTGACAAGATGGCGATGGCCAGCTCGTCCATACTTTGTGCTTCAGAACGGCTCATCAGAATCCTATGGGTGACGTCACGGACACTACGTCCATATTTTTTTAGTCTGTGGACGCAACTGGGATTACATTCAAACTACACGCACTCATAATAGAACGCACTTTTTTAGCTTATGAAGTAATTACTTATTCAAAATAAGTACTTAACCCTTAAATGCATGAATGTATCGTCAATCATCATTACATATTTGGGTCTTTATTGACCCGGATCGAACACGGATGGATCTCTACCCATCGCGACAATATAAAGCTCTCCTGATTTTCGAGTAACAATTACAGAAGAATAAAATAAAGCATAATTTGTTATAATTTTGTTTGTAGGTTGGAAGGGTTCAGTTTGAGCAGATGTGTTATACCATCATCATTGTCCTTGTCAGAGCTCATTTCCCAGGACATTCAGCATCCGACTCATATTCGCCATCTCAAACATATTCTCAACTATCATCTTAAAAATCAATATTTTGATGGCTGACAGCTGCTTCACCAGATCAAGTGACACTAACATTTGATTGCGTTCAGTAAATCTCTGAGCCATTTCAAGTTTTGCTGATGATTCTTCCTATTCTTTTGTTTTCTGCCTGCGGTAACAATGAGTGAAACGTCACTTCATCATTGTGTATCAGACTCATGGGATAATGGTGAATTGCATTTATTCAGTCATCAATGATTCAATTATTGTTATGCAGAAAATAAATTACAATTATACAATTTTTACAAAATAAATTAATGGGAAAACGGGCAATCTTTTATCATTTTATTTTCTCATTGTTGTAGTGTTTATAATGAATTGATTGAGGAATCCTAAGGTGGTGGATGTCTAACTTTAAACAAATGAATGAGGAGAAGTGGAATAAATGATGTCCCAGGTCACTAGACTCAAAAAAAAGATTCTAGCTGTTTGCTCATTTAATTAAATTGAAACTACACAAATCTTTAGTTTTTTACTTAATTGTCATTACACTCAATTTAATTATGTTAAATTAAATTAGTAAAATGTTAAGTTAACCTAAACCATTTGTGTTGGGACTACATGATTCATTTATGTTGCATTGACTGAAAGTATATATATAATATATAGCCATTATTGGACCTTGGTGAACTGAGTCAATTTGCTAATCCCTATATTAAAAAAATGTAGGTGTAATTATGGACAGTGATTTTAAACTGGACAAACAGATTAACTTGGTAGTTAAATCTAGTTTTTTTTGTTTTTCAAATGAGACAACTTACCAAGGTGAAATCTCTTCTGTCTTTTAAAGACTTGTGCATATTTTTATTTCAACTCGCCTGGGTTATTGTAATGGCCTCTATATTAGTCAGGCCTCTCTCTCCAGATGGTTCAGAACGCGGCAGCTCGCTTTGATGGGTACACGAAAGCAGGAACATATTACCCCTTATTCTCGCCTCTCTTCACTGGTTACATGTCCTGTTCAGCATTCATTTTAAGATTTTGGTGGGATTTTTTAATCTCTTAATGGTTTAGCACCCAAATATCTTTCAGACCTGATTAAGCTTTATGCTCAGCTAAGGGCTCTAAGGTCCGCTGACCATTTGCTCTTAGTTGTTTCACAGGCAAAGTTGAAGAGCAGGGGTGGCCGAGCATTTGCTGTGGTTCACCACAATGGTAACAAAAAATTGGCAGCGTAGCGTTTTTTTCAGTTGAGACTCTTTGCTTGTTATGATCTTGAATGTCCGCAGAAGTGTTACTAGTAACTCATTTCACAGAGAGTTTGTTTCTGTATTGATTCTATATAAAAATGCAGATACAATGTAAAGTATTTGCTCTGGCTCTTGTTTTAAAATATTTTGTTCTGTTATTATACTGCTTGTTTTCATCTGTTGACAAGCAGAATGTGGCAGTTGGTCGGTGTTGTATTTGTCCCGCCCCTCCTTCACTGTGATTGGACGGCTGGGTAAAAAGTGACCGTGATGAGCATTGCGTTTTACTCAAAGATGAACATTCCTCAACTCTCTGCAACCACACACACACACACAGTAATGTTTTAGTTTAAATGTCCAATAACACTAGTACTTATCTTTACTTAGTGTATGAGGCTGATGATCCTGGTGGAAGGGATACAGCGAGATATTAGGGAAAATTAAGAAAAGGAAAAGGGAAGTGAGGGTACCGTTCAAGAGAAAGCCTTTACTTATTTAGGGAAAAAAATAGGGTTGTCCATGTTTCTAAATTTTATTTGGGTACATAAGATGGCCTGGATGGGTGTAGGATTTCCCCGCCTGAAATTGTGTCCCAGTCCGGCCCTGGCTGGTGCAACAGGTGTCCTGACAGGAAAGCTATCCGTTCCTTTATCCATACACATGAAAATCACCCCTGGGGCATTATAGCGATCTGCTACGTTTAATCTATTAAGTTTTGATATGTACAAGTCTATGTTTTTTTAATTACAGTGCGCAGTGAACTCCATTGCCTTGAAACTCATGCTGGCGCCGGCTGTTCCTGCCTGCCAAAATGGCGTCATAAAATGTGTCACGTGATCTCCGGAGCTCAATTGGCAGACGTGAGAGACTAAGTTTTGTGTCTTCTAAATGTGAATTCTGTCATTGTTTTGGAGCACATTAGCTTAGAGACAGAGCGTATTTAGGCCACGCCCACATCGGGGGGCAATCCAACGCTCTTCATTGACTTTGCATTGCGTGAGGCTGCCTCATTGTCATTTCGGACTTCGAACAAAAAACAGAACAATGTCTAAAAGCTGATATGTGACAAGGTGTACAGCAAACAAGATAAAAAACACAGAAATAAGTTTTTATAAGCTGTCGACCCCAACAAACGAGCGTTTAAGAAGATAAAAGTGAATACAGGCAATACGAAGTGACGCTTCAGCAGGAAGAATGGGTAAATTTTGGGATCCTGACACTCAGTGTGTCTCAGTATGTGTATGTGTGCAGTAAACATTGTCACTGTTAAGTCAAATATCCAAATGTCCGTTTTATATATTATATTTACTGTCGCTGATCACGTTCCCCTCTAGTCGTCGTAGTTCTCTGTGTAATATGACCTGTCGCTCTGTCTCAATGGCCTGAATCCACTTTGTCCTTAAACGCTCGTTTTTTGGGTCAACAGCTTATAAAAACTTCTGGGTTTTTGGTTCTGGGTTTTGTTTAGCTTGTTTGCTGTACACCTTGTCACATAGCAGCTTTAATACATTGTTCAGTTTTTTGTTATAAGTCCGAAATAATGTATTGCATGAGGCTGCCTCAAAGTCAATGGAGACGGTTTGATTGTCCCCCCCCCCCCCCCCTGGTGGGCGTGGTCTTCAGATTATGACGCGTGTCGCTCTGTCTCTATAGAAAACAACATATTCCCACTAAAAGACAAAAAAAATAAAAAATTTGATTTCATGGAGGCTTTAATGTTGGTAAATGTTAAATGAGACCTTATTGTAAAGCATTACCATTTTTTTTTTTGCTTTAAAAAGGTGCACTATGTAACTTTTTCAGTAAAATATCCAAAAACCACTAGGCTGTTATATATTTTTTTCAGTCGGGTACTTACAATATCCCAAATGTTTCCAACTATTTGTAAATCGTGAGAAATTTGCTATTTTACACAAGGAACCGGGACGTGTGAGGGAGACGCCTGTCGATGACATCATACCTGCGTTCCCCTCGGTTTCCGGTTTTATTCTGCAGAAACGCTTTACTCTCACTACAGTGTGAACAAGTGTCATAGCAGCCGCTGAGAGAACACACAGAGTAACGTCATCACATCATCAACACACTCACATGTGTCGAATATGATCAACAGAGCTGCGTTACCTCACACTCATGACCAGAGGAGCGGAAATGGCGACTGCCATAATAAAAGTCCCGCAGCTCGCGAGGTGTGTGATGCGCTCTTCTTATTAACAATCGCTCCAGCGGCCATGAACATGATTTCTGCCCGAGTCCAAACCCGATTCTTTCCCACCGGCTGTGAGGTGAAGACCACATGTCCCATGAATCCGTGCTCAAACTTCAAACGACGCCTTTGTTTTGAATAGGCGACCTCTAGTTTAAGGAAAAGTTACATAGTGCAGCTTATTTCAGTTTTAGTACATTTTATTACTTTAACAAAATAATTAAAGCTTTCAGTCAATTATCAAACGAATTTTAGTTTTTTTTTAGCAATAACAGTAATGCTGTCAATAAGGCTTGATAAGGATAATGCCAGTACACAATTGCATTTAAAGGAAATGTAATGATCATTTACTCACCCTCACGCTGATCTAAACCTGTACAAATTCTGAAGGAGGAAATTGACACATTGATATGACACAACCCTGAATATAGTGCACATGTTGTATGGACTAACTTTATAGCTTTTTGTCCAACAAAAAGAAGAGAGCAGCACTAAGCAAATAATCCACTAACAGAATTTAAATACATAAACTACAGGAAAATAGTGATACAGTTTTAGAGGGACATGACGCAGTGCGCAAATGACAGAAATGTCATATTTTCAAACTATTCTGAATATGACTTTGCATGCCTCATTTCATATCAGATTGTCTCCCCACACGAAGCAAAAAAAAAAAAAATGCAAAAAAAGCCAAACAGTGCAACTTCCCCTCACCAGCTCACACAAAACCTTTTTAAACAGACATAAAACTCTGTGAACAACACTCGATGTAAAGTCACACTAATGTCTTCCCCTATCAAGTATGTTCTAATAAATATAAAGAGCAGACTTGATATTGCACACAATACAATCTGATATGAAAATAAATACTTTTTTTTTAGTAGACAAATGTAGTTTGATCATTTGTTAAAGGCAACGTCCCATAAATCTCCATTATTTGATGGGCGGCGTTTTAAGCGTGTCTGTAATTTACAAAATATACACACAAATCATTCACTCTCAGGTTAAGAAATCTCACTCTCACACACACTTGCCATGACCGTATCAGAGATTCACTTCTCCGCACGACTAAATGCTTTGAGTCTTTAAGCTGCTTGAAAAGTGCTCAATGTAACTGCACAGGTTCTCAGGTCAAAGGGCACAGTCTTCTCCCGGTGCGTGTTCGCAGGACGTCTGCTCTCCGTTCCCTGCTGGCAGCTGCAGGAACTGCGGCAACTCCAGGTGCTCTTTGGTGAGTAAACCTCGCTGGTCATCCACTCGACTGCACTGGGCGCGGGACAGCAGCTCAACGAGAACTAAGAGACAACAGATCAACGGATGAAGAGATCAGTTCAGAACAGAATAGCTTCCCTGCCAAACACAGAATGTTCTGTTATTTGTGAGAAAACGCTTCCCTGCCAAACACGGAATTTTCCGTTATTTGTGAGAAAGCGCTTCCCTGCCAAACACGGAATTTTCCGTTATTTGTGAGAAAGCGCTTCCCTGCCAAACACAGAATTTTCCATTATTTGTGAGAAAACGCTTCCCTGCCAAACACAGAATTTTCCATTATTTGTGAGAAAACGCTTCCCTGCCAAACACGGAATTTTCCATTATTTGTGAGAAAACGCTTCCCTGCCAAACACGGAATTTTCCATTATTTGTGAGAAAACGCTTCCCTGCCAAACACAGAATTTTCCATTATTTGTGAGAAAACGCTTCCCTGCCAAACACGTAATTTTCCGTTATTTGTGAGAAAGCGCTTCCCTGCCAAACACGGAATTTTCCGTCATTTGTAAAAAAAAAAACGCTTCCCTGCCAAACACGGAATTTTCCGTTATTTGTGAGAAAACGCTTCCCTGCCAAACATGGAATGTTCTGTTATTTGTGAGAAAACGCTTCCCTGCCAAACACGGAATTTTCCGTTATTTGTGAGAAAACGCTTCCCTGCCAAACACGGAATTTTCCGTTATTTGTGAGAAAACGCTTCCCTGCCAAACACAGAATTTTCCGTTATTTGTGAGAAAACGCTTCCCTGCCAAACACAGAATTTTCCGTTATTTGTGAGAAAACGCTTCCCTGCCAAACACGGAATTTTCTGTTATTTGTGAAAAAACGCTTCCCTGCCAAACACGGAATTTTCTGTTATTTGTGAGAAAACGCTTCCATGCCAAACACGGAATTTTTCATTATTTTTGAGAAAACGGTTCCCTGCCAAACACGGAATTCTGTTATTTGTGGGAAAACGCTTCCCTGCCAAACACGGAATTTTCCTTTATTTGTGAGAAAACGCTTCCTTGCCAAACACGGAATTTTCCGTTATTTGTGAGAAAGCGCTTCCCTGCCAAACACGGAATTTTCCGTTATTTGTGAGAAAGCGCTTCCCTGCCAAACACGGAATTTTCCGTTATTTGTGAGAAAACGCTTCCCTGCCAAACACGGAATTTTCCATTATTTGTGAGAAAACGCTTCCCTGCCAAACACGGAATTTTCCGTTATTTGTGAGAAAACGCTTCCCTGCCAAACACAGAATTTTCCATTATTTGTGAGAAAACGCTTCCCTGCCAAACACAGAATTTTCCATTATTTGTGAGAAAACGCTTCCCTGCCAAACATGGAATGTTCTGTTATTTGTGAGAAAACGCTTCCCTGCCAAACACGGAATTTTCCGTTATTTGTGAGAAAACGCTTCCCTGCCAAACACGGAATTTTCCGTTATTTGTGAGAAAACGCTTCCCTGCCAAACACAGAATTTTCCGTTATTTGTGAGAAAACGCTTCCCTGCCAAACACGGAATTTTTCATTATTTTTGAGAAAACGCTTCCCTGCCAAACACGGAATTCTGTTATTTGTGGGAAAACGCTTCCCTGCCAAACACGGAATTTTCCATTATTTGTGAGAAAACGCTTCCCTGCCAAACACGGAATTTTCCTTTATTTGTGAGAAAACGCTTCCTTGCCAAACACGGAATTTTCCGTTATTTGTGAGAAAACGCTTCCCTGCCAAACACAGAATTTTCCATTATTTGTGAGAAAACGCTTCCCTGCCAAACACGGAATTCTGTTATTTGTGGGAAAACGCTTCCCTGCCAAACACGGAATTTTCCATTATTTGTGAGAAAACGCTTCCCTGCCAAACACGGAATTTTCCTTTATTTGTGAGAAAACGCTTCCTTGCCAAACACGGAATTTTTCATTATTTTTGAGAAAACGGTTCCCTGCCAAACACGGAATTCTGTTATTTGTGGGAAAACGCTTCCCTGCCAAACACGGAATTTTCCATTATTTGTGAGAAAACGCTTCCCTGCCAAACACGGAATTTTCCTTTATTTGTGAGAAAACGCTTCCTTGCCAAACACGGAATTTTCCGTTATTTGTGAGAAAGCGCTTCCCTGCCAAACACGGAATTTTCCGTTATTTGTGAGAAAGCGCTTCCCTGCCAAACACGGAATTTTCCGTTATTTGTGAGAAAACGCTTCCCTGCCAAACACGGAATTTTCCATTATTTGTGAGAAAACGCTTCCCTGCCAAACACGGAATTTTCCGTTATTTGTGAGAAAACGCTTCCCTGCCAAACACAGAATTTTCCATTATTTGTGAGAAAACGCTTCCCTGCCAAACACAGAATTTTCCATTATTTGTGAGAAAACGCTTCCCTGCCAAACATGGAATGTTCTGTTATTTGTGAGAAAACGCTTCCCTGCCAAACACGGAATTTTCCGTTATTTGTGAGAAAACGCTTCCCTGCCAAACACGGAATTTTCCGTTATTTGTGAGAAAACGCTTCCCTGCCAAACACAGAATTTTCCGTTATTTGTGAGAAAACGCTTCCCTGCCAAACACGGAATTTTTCATTATTTTTGAGAAAACGCTTCCCTGCCAAACACGGAATTCTGTTATTTGTGGGAAAACGCTTCCCTGCCAAACACGGAATTTTCCATTATTTGTGAGAAAACGCTTCCCTGCCAAACACGGAATTTTCCTTTATTTGTGAGAAAACGCTTCCTTGCCAAACACGGAATTCTGTTATTTGTGGGAAAACGCTTCCCTGCCAAACACGGAATTTTCCGTTATTTGTGAGAAAACGCTTCCCTGCCAAACACGGAATTCTGTTATTTGTGGGAAAACGCTTCCCTGCCAAACACGGAATTTTCCGTTATTTGTGAGAAAACGCTTCCCTGCCAAACACGGAATTTTCCTTTATTTGTGAGAAAACGCTTCCTTGCCAAACACGGAATTTTCCGTTATTTGTGAGAAAACGCTTCCCTGCCAAACACAGAATTTTCCATTATTTGTGAGAAAACGCTTCCCTGCCAAACACGGAATTCTGTTATTTGTGGGAAAACGCTTCCCTGCCAAACACAGAATTTTCCTTTATTTGTGAGAAAACGCTTCCCTGCCAAACACGGAATTTTCCGTTATTTGTGAGAAAACACTTCCTTGCCAAACACGGAATTTTCCGTTATTTGTGAGAAAACGCTTCCCTGCCAAACACGGAATTTTCCTTTATTTGTGAGAAAACGCTTCCTTGCCAAACACGGAATTTTCCGTTATTTGTGAGAAAACGCTTCCCTGCCAAACACAGAATTTTCCATTATTTGTGAGAAAACGCTTCCCTGCCAAACACGGAATTCTGTTATTTGTGGGAAAACGCTTCCCTGCCAAACACAGAATTTTCCTTTATTTGTGAGAAAACGCTTCCCTGCCAAACACGGAATTTTCCTTTATTTGTGAGAAAACGCTTCCATGCCAAACACGGAATTTTCCGTTATTTGTGAGAAAACGCTTCCCTGCCAAACACGGAATTTTCCTTTATTTGTGAGAAAACGCTTCCCTGCCAAACACGGAATTTTCCTTTATTTGTGAGAAAACGCTTCCTTGCCAAACACGGAATTTTCCGTTATTTGTGAGAAAACGCTTCCCTGCCAAACACAGAATTTTCCATTATTTGTGAGAAAACGCTTCCCTGCCAAACACGGAATTCTGTTATTTGTGGGAAAACGCTTCCCTGCCAAACACAGAATTTTCCTTTATTTGTGAGAAAACGCTTCCCTGCCAAACACGGAATTTTCCTTTATTTGTGAGAAAACGCTTCCATGCCAAACACGGAATTTTCCGTTATTTGTGAGAAAACACTTCCCTGCCAAACACAGAATTTTCCTTTATTTGTGAGAAAACGCTTCCCTGCCAAACACGGAATTTTCCTTTATTTGTGAGAAAACGCTTCCCTGCCAAACACGGAATTTTCCATTATTTGTGAGAAAACGCTTCCCTGCCAAACACAGAATTTTCCTTTATTTGTGAGAAAACGCTTCCCTGCCAAACACGGAATTTTCCATTATTTGTGAGAAAACGCTTCCCTGCCAAACACGGAATTTTCCATTATTTGTGAGAAAACGCTTCCCTGCCAAACACAGAATTTTCCATTATTTGTGAGAAAACGCTTCCCTGCCAAACACAGAATTTTCCATTATTTGTGAGAAAACGCTTCCCTGCCAAACACGGAATTTTCCTTTATTAGTGAGAAAATGTTTCCCTGTCAAACACAGAATTTTCTGTTATTTGTGAGAAAACGCTTCCCTGCCAAACACGGAATTTTCCGTGTTTCTGTGTTTTCACTGTTATACACTAGGGGGCGCTATTACACCTTCTGAATGACAAGTACAGAATCTCCTGATCAAAACACAGACAAGGAAGGCAGATGCATATGCAAAATAACGTGATAATCAACATTAACCCTCATGTGTCCCTGGGGACGTTTTCATCCACCATGGGGTGTTTTTGAGTCTTAATTTGGCCACAACTTTCGCTGTGTTTCAGCAAATGGAATAATTTTTGGTGACAAATTTTATTTTTACACATATTCTGGGAAAATGCTCACAAACTCAACGATACACTGTGGGCAAATTCACTACCCTTTCGTTATCCTCATGGATGAAAACATTTTAAGGCAATACATAAGGCAATACATCCTGCAGCTCGCTGGAGGGGTCCGGCTGCATAATCATTTCTAAAACTTCGGTACAATTCAAGCCCCTTCTTACCATCAAATGACCAGCAGGGTGGCATGCAAGTGTTTAAATCCACTTACCTTGTTTTTGTTTACTCCTTGTAGTTCTGAGAGCTGAGCTGCATATTTAGATTTTCTGAGACGCTAGTAAGTGTGCAAAGGTCACACTCACACTAATAGGCTGATATCCTCCATATAAAACTCCATAGAAATGCCAGAAACTAAGCTTTTTTTTTTGCACAGTCCTATCTAAAGGGTTAATGGTGCCACCTGGTTATCAACTGTAAAAATTAAATTGTACCTCTTCCCAACAGGGAAAACCATAAACAATCAAAAATAATAAATATTATAAAACATTAATAAATATAAAAATATAAAAGATCTAAAAAATAATCAACAACAATAAATGATGTTTGAAAATGCTTCCGGTGGTTCATTTCTCACAACGGACAGACAACTTGAAGGCATTGCATTGTGGGATACAGTATTCATAAAGTGTGATCTGTTTGCATATGAATGTAGATTTGCATTTTATGGACAGTATATGAGCGGCACACCGTTTTCTGTCAAAATCACTAGGCAATATGCACAGGAGATCACACACTAAGACACACACGCTGCATAATTTGCATTTCCCGGCTTTGGCATTAGAGCTCAGGATGTTTATGTAGAAGACTCCTGCATTACCGTCCATCTCCTGGTGTTTTCTGGGTCTGTGATTTGCTTTGGGTGCTGGTGAAGAGGATCGAGTCTCCAAACCAACTAAAACAGACAGACACACACCATTAAAACAATCTGATGAGTGAGGGATTGGGATCATTGGGAAGAGAGAAGCTGGATTTCATGACAATTAACACCTCCCCCATAATCCTATTTTAAGGTCTAGTGTAACGTGGTGCTCAGGGAGGAAATGAGCTTTAAAACGCCGCTTTAAAGCCTGCGATGACCCCTGAGGTGCAGCTTTCATTTGTGCTGGGCAAAAACACTGCGACAGGAAAGTACAACAAGTCTAACGAAAACTGACATGAGAGAGACAGAAGATCACGAGTGGTTTGCATAACTCAGACACAAAGATTTGACTCCTGCAGAATAATACCGGAGGTGGAAACGCTAAGAGATAAAAGAGGGTTCATCATGTTGACTTATTGACATTTTATGGAAGTTTATGCATTGTGTTTTTCCTTCCATTTGGTCAAACAAATCTATTTATTAAGTTTTGTAAAGAAATTCTAAATTAGGCAAAATACAATTACGAAGTTGAATCATTTGAGCAGTTTTTGTCTGGTAATAGACACACACACACACACACGTTAAAATTAGACATACATATTTATTTATTATAATAAATGTATTTATTAATATAAATCTGATTTAAATTATAATTGTATAATTATTTCGATAAGCATTTTTTTAAATTTATAATTTTAACTATGTCAATACATGGATTTTTATTTTAAAATAATTAATATAATACATTCTTTTTATATAATTAAAAGCATAAGTTAAAGCAATAATAAAGCAATAAATTATAATGATTAGAGTCAGTTTGAATGATTTAGATTATTTAAATATAGATTATTATATACATTTGAATTAAGTATAATAAAATAAAATGATTTAAATATTTATACATTCCTATTACTATAATTATACAAATAAAATGATTTAAATACATTTACTTTTATGTAAATATATATATTATACTAATTTAAATATTTATTTATTTAAATAATTATAATTAATATAACATAATAATTGTATAAAATTTATTGCTTGTATATTAGTACTGTATGTTAGTATTTGTATTTTATTAAATAAATTGATATTGACAAATCAATTGACAAGTGATAATAACGCACCTTTAACTTTGTCCAAACGCATCGTTTTGCTGGCTAGACGAAACACATTGGTGCTCAAGTTTAGAGGTTCATCTGAGCCACTCTGGAATGAGAACACAAAGAAAGAAAAATTAAGTTAATTATATTATATTTCAGTATCTTCACAACACTCTTTCGGTTCACCGTTTACGCACCAGAGTGACCTGCACATCCTGAGGTCGCAGCTGATTTTTCTGAAGGATGGTGGCAATGGCGTCGCCCAAAGTCTTGCTCGACTTTGCGATGATTACGATCGTTTTTCCTAAAAACACAATCTCCAGCCTGCACACAAACAACGTGCTCAGATGTGTTTACAGGGTTATTTTAGAAAAATAAAACAATTTAAAAATGAACGTATCAAGTTCATTTGTAACTGAAATAAAATAATAAACTCATTTCAGCTTGTCGCCAAGGGAACAGCTCATTTTTTTGTTTAACTTGACGTATTACCATAAATAAAACTGAAATAAAATGAATAAAAACTATACAGATGTTAAAAAAACATTAAAAAGACAGAAACAAAAAAATGACTAAAACTTACAAAAACTAAAATGGAAAAATACAAACTAATTGAAAATATGAATAAAAACCATAACAGTACACCAAAGTAACATCCTATAACTAGGCTAGAGCAGAATGATCTATAATATCATTAATTTTATGCAATTGCTGCCTAAGAATAATAACCATATGAGTGCCTTTATATATCCAGGTTAAGATATACTGATCCCAGTGAAAGCTTAATTTCACTGGAATTGTTATTGACCGATGCTAATATTATCAAAAGAGTCAAACATCACCCTAGACTACACATTGGTCTATCCCTAATAATGTTAAAGTTACCATGAATTCAAAATTGACAATTATTGTTTTTTGTGGAATATTGCATAAATGATTTATTCGTGCATATCCAGGGGTGAAAAAGATGACAAAAAAATAATCACAAAACACTGCATAGTCTTCATTGACAGTCAATGAAATAGAAATTTACTCTGATTAAAGTTACACAAGTGGATTAGTTAAGAGCTGTGAGAGAATTTCTCTTTTGTTGTTGGATTAATATGAATGACAGACAGCAGGAAAATTACACACTGTCTCTTTAACCCTTTAAGACCTGAAGGCAGTTTTAGAGGTTTTTCTTTTTCTTTTTGAGTGACATACAGAAAAGTAAAGACTCATAACTCCAAAACTATAGCAAGGAAAGTCAAAAGCTAGGTACATTTGTTCTTGTTTGAGAAGCAGTTTCAACCGGATATACCGCACAATAGGGAAGAAAACCAATCACAAACTGCGTTTAACTGGGGCAGGGAACAGTAAATACTTTAGCATAAAAACCATTATGTTTATGAGAGCTTCTATGGTCTGTGTGTGTGTGTGTGTGTGTGTGTGTGTGTGTGTGTGTGTTTACTCACGTAAAAGTGACTTTGAGCTCCAAAGTGAGCTGTTGATCTCCACACACAGAGCTGTCCTGATCCAGAGAAAGAGGCTGTCGAGAAGCAAACACACAGTATTCATTATCTTCACAAATACAAAAAAAAAAAAAAAAAAAAAAAAAAAGAGCTATAAAGAATAACTACGTTAACACAAAGTCTTAAACAGGAAGTTTTTAGTACTGCACATTTAATTCTCAGGGTCAGAATGAGGGCAGAAAATGACCTTGCGCAACTAAATTCTGACAGTTTCGCAACAAGAAACCTTGACTAACATTAGAAACTTAAAATAGACAGTGTAGAAAATGATGGACCCCCTAAAGGGACATGGTGATGAAAAAATGTGAGATGAGAGGAAAAATGTGCATTCTCTCACAAATGTTTTGCGTTCCCCGAGAAAGAGGCTTTACAAAACACAAAGGCTTTAAAAGGGTCCTTTAATGCCCCTTTTACAAGATGTAAAATAAGTCCCCAGAGTGTGTATGTGAGTTTCTAGCTCAAAATACCCCACAGATCAGATGTTAAAATCGTCACTTTTTGAGGGCGAGCAAAAACACGGCATTTTTGTGTGCGTCCCTTTAAACGCAAATTAGCTGCTGTTCCCGCCCCTTTCTAGAAGAGGGCGGAGCTTCAAGAGCTTGTGTTAGCTTGTGTAAGAAGTGACAACTTGTAGAATGAGACAGGACGTTTCTGAAGGGTTAGTTGATGAATTTCATGAGTTAGCGATCTTGATAATCTATAAACCGCTGGTGTGGGAACTGTTGTAAGATGAGCCAGATAATATCTGCTGCATGAAGAGAGAACAGTTTAGTTTAATTATGTTGTCATCTTGCTTTTATAAAATGCTATTGCATTTGTGTTCCATACATTTTTGGAGTGCTACAGAAACTAAGCGACATGAGTATATGCAGTATATTGAAGATCGAAAACATCGAAATGAAGACATTTTTAGGTGGGTCACCGAACAAATGACTGAGGCCGGTTAAAAGAGCTTGCCCAGTAACATCTGTTCACCATTTGTGTATGTGAATAACGGCGGTAAAATTAACCACAAATCTTAGCTAATAATCAGAATAATGAAAAATGCATGTAAACAGAAGTTGAAGAGGTTTACTCATGTCATGTAAACATCTTACTGTGATCAAGGCCTTACTGCGACTTTTGGATATTATCACATTATTGGTACACATGTCAATACACAAAATGCCCCCATTTTGCTTTTCCGGATAGCAGCCTTTATGCAGTGTGTAATATAGCGGTTTGTGAATGTAAAAGGTCTAGAAAGTTTTAAAGATCAAAGTGCACAAGAAATAAATGTTAGTCTCCTAAAAGAAAGAATCGATTCTGAACTGCCGAGACGAGTCGTCAGTAATTCCAGTCTCACTTCCTGTTACATACTCATGTAACAATGTAACATTTGCATAATGCCAGCCAATGGTTTTCATTGGCTGCTGGCGAACAGTGTCTCGTTTGCCCCGCCCTCAAACACTGTAGTTGTGTCTGAGACTGGAAGAGTTTTGTTGGTGTTGTTCATGTGGAGAAGACGCTGTTTTCTGCTGCCAAAGCAAATCCACTTTGATGAGATTGAGACGGTAAAACCCACGCCATCATTACTGTTCATATCACTGTGTGGAAAGTCGCTTTGGATAAAGCATCTGCCAAATGCAAATGTGTCAAGAGCTGAGATTCAGATATGATCAGGTCAGAGGAGGCTCTCAGAGCCTCGTTTGTAAAAAATGGCATTATTTTTCATACATTTGACCTTTATTCTACACTGCTCTATCCCTCCTTGTAAAACGGTCTGATGGTTTCTGGGTTGTATGAAGCTGGTCCCTCAAAAATACTCAATGGGCTCAGATTGGTTAGCTGGTCCAGTGTGTTGTGATTCGCTAACCACCTAGTGCACGTTTGTCGGAAACGTCACGTCCCTTACCTTTACCGGTAGACTGTGCTTTGGTAGTATTAGAAACAATGGGGTCAATATGTGTATGTGAGTTTCTAGCTCAAAATACCCCACAGATCAGATGTTAAAATCGTCACTTTTTGAGGGCGAGCAAAAACACGCCATTTTTGTGTGCGTCCCTTTAAATGCAAATTAGCTGACTGTGCTTTGGTAGTATTAGAAACAATGGCGTCAATAAAACCATACCAATTTGAGCCCAAATCAGACCCAGAACATTTTAGTGAAGATGATCGAGCAGAACCTGTTCAGTCCTCAAGAGTAAAGACTGCGGATCTACAGTGATCGCTACTGAATGGCACTGTTACAGTTTTGTATTTTTAGAACGATTATAGCCAAATATCTGTCGCAAGAACTATTAACCCAAAACAAACACTAAACATTACCTTTACTAGTAGCCAAATTAAACACAGAACCATGTTTAGCATGCCTGTAGATAAACAATACATAAAAGCTCTAATCAAAGAATAATTTACACTAATGCCAAGTTGAGATTTAAAAAAAAGTTAGTAACGTTAGGTGTTGCAGTGTTTCCCACACATACTATTGTGGCGGTGCGCCACAGAATCAACACCGGCCGCCACATTGCGTGTCGTTATTTGTTGTATTAATTTTTTTTACCCTGTTTAAAACACGCAGCGTATTTTAAGCTGCGCTTTCTTTCCCTGCTGTCCCTCCATCTCTCTGTCACTCACGCGCGTCTCTCGCTCTCAAACCTCAAACACCAAACCTGCTTTTGTTATGAAGCAAAGTCTAAGCTTTTACATTTTTTAAAAGTTTTAATACGGAATTCAAACTATAAATAGCGTTTTGGCGCTAATGTGGCATAACAGTTAAAGCCAGAGGCGACAGGCTCTCATCTCCCGGCGGTCACGTGGTTCACGGAGCTCTCTATACTTCTAGCGCTGGGTCAATAAGTTTGAATGGATAGACGACAGTTTCACTATTCAGGTGTTTGCAGCAAGTTTTGGTAAACAGTACAGCATAGTGTGCATTGCTTATGTCAACCACATTTACAGTATCATTTTATTATGGAGAGTGATGGAGATGCAACATCTTAACATTAATGTTATTCTTGTATTTAGCCCTCAGGTATTCCTTACTAATTGGTCACACTTGTACTCATTGGTGGTCAAATGTGACCATACTCCTTAACTATTTTTCAATTAAATAAATGTTCTATATTTTAGTTTAATTATATTTATTGAATATTTTGAGGAGATCTTTTGGTACTAAATAGGCCTATTATTTGTGCAATAATTATGGTCCATTAATGACAATTTAATGAATTAAATAAAAATAAATATTTCTAATATATTTTCTTATCTATATTACAATTAGTGTAGTAATTCATGTTAAAATGGAGAAATCCAATGCAAATTAGAGTCATTATGTGTCTGGAAAAATAATTAATTTCATTTGTAATGCCATGGTTTACCCACTGTAGGTGTCTGTATGGCTCTTTAATCAATATACATGTATCTAGTCTAGTTGCTCAAAAAAAGTATTGCAGATCATAACTGCTCACTTATTTTTAGGTTTTGCATTTGAATACATTTAGACATGATCAAACTTTAGATTTCTTTAAATGTGAAATTAAAACATTAATAACTTACATCCTATTATTTTTAATGATACTTATACAAGCACACACACATTATTGTGTGAATATTGAATATAGTGTGAATAAGTGAATATTAATGAATGTGAGCAAATATCATTTAAAATAGTTTGAAATAGTGCTAAAAAGGCAAAAACGTATTTTTCCTTATATGTACAGTAGGCTATATACATATGAATTGATACTGAATCAAGATCGAAATAAATCGATATTTGTGCCAATCACCAACCCCAAATTCCCCACCCGCCCGCCCACCACCACAAATTGGTTTCTAATCTGTGGGAAACACTGTGTTGGTTGGATAACGATAAGTATGAATGAGCATTTAACAAACTGGTTTGCAGAGCCAAACAGTGTTGTCATCTGTTTACTTCCTTGCTACAACGTACAATTAACAATACGAACTATTACAGTAAAACACATCGACGAAAAATAAATCAGACTTACAGGTTGTGGCCCGTAAACAGCTTCTGTTTTTAAATCCATCTTTCAGGACAAGCCGTTGTGCGAATCCTTCATTGAACTCGCAAAGATTGTGGAAGTTTTCCTCCGCGCGCGCCCGTCGTGCATTCACACACTGGCAGTGTTTGTCTCGCGCAGCTGAACCGCGGCTCGTGTATTGCAAATACAGACGAATATTGTCCATTATGTCACATTTTCCGGTCTTCTCCTCCGACCCCTGTCTGTCTCGTGCTTTGATTTATGATGGGCAGCATATATCTGCTGCAAATGCGACCGTGTTCCCCTCGGTCTCATACACACATGCAAATAACATGTTAAACGCATTGCAACGCACCCCCGTCCCTAGGAAGGCTGAACAAAGTGGACGTGCAATCCGAATGAAAATAACAGCGTTTTGTCGGCATTGCGGCAGCAACAATTCAGCCTACTAACTATACCACAAAAACACCTCCCCAAAGCAATACAAAATGGCCCCGTCCCCCTTATTTAATATTCTCGGAGGAGGGGTTTATGTAAATATTGGGGCTGGTGATGTCAGAGACCCTGGAGGAATGTCTGTAGTCGCCTACCGGCCGTTTGCTGTAGTCCTTAGAAACTGATTTCTTTATAAGCCAATATCTCCCTTTGCTTTAAACTTTGAACGTTGTAACTTTGCAGATGTTGTTTATGCTCAAACAGCGACAACACACAAGAGCTAAAGTTAGAAAAGTGAAATCGTGTTTTACCACCCCTTTAATGCATTAAATAATGTTAACTTATGGGACCATATTGTAAAGTGTTACCAAAATCTAGTAGAGTCCGGATGCTGGTCACTGGTTAGATAAACATGCCAAGGCAGATACAGCAGGTTGTGGACTGACCTTATCTTTGCCGTGCAGGTAAATGAGGACGTCTTTCAGAGGAAACCCTCTCTTCTCACACAGGCTGCTGAGCATGTCTCTGAGGGACAGGCCCGGTCTGGCAGGGGCCAAGCTGGCGGTCCCGTCCGGCAGATAGACGCAACAGTACTTATCCGCTGTAGGAGAACCAGAACTCAAAGCCTCTGGATCAGAGATGTTCACACTGCAGCGTCCATTCTGTCAGAGAAGGAGACCAGCCGAAGTTGCACATTTAACTTATGCAATATCCCAATTTTGTGCATAAGACATTTGCGAATTAGCACAGGTTTTGTATGGCTTTTTGGAACCAATTGTTTGTAGGCCTCATTGATCTGAGCTTATGCACCTCAGGTTTTTTTAACCTATGCATAAGCTCAGATCAAAGGGGGCTATGATTAATCAGTTCCCATATAGATCCAGAATTTGGTGATAATCAGTGTTGGGAAGATTACTTGTAATAGGTTACAGATTACAAGTTACCCTATTTAAAATGTAATAAGTAGTGTAACTATTTCAATTACTTTATTAATGTAACTGATTACATTTAATTCCTTTTTGATTACTTTTCTAAATTTCTAATGAATGGTTTACGACTGTTAACACTTAACCTCTAAAAACAGAAATAGTTATATTTAAGAGTTGGTGTTATATTTAGTTTGGCAACCAAAACAGAAGCCCTCAGTGTAGCTGTAATAACAGGCATGGCATTGTTTTTTGGTTTATATTCTACCTTAAATATTGTTTAGACTCAGGGTGCGCACCGGTCACACTTGTAGTTCGGTTCGTAGTTCGGACCAAAAAACAAAACATATAGTCCTGGTCCGCTTAGCGTTCACACTGGCATTTTTAACAGCGAACCTAAAGTTACCGAACCAAAGGCAAAGGGATACGGTCACAACCTGATTGGTCGGCTTTTATGACGTATATTTCGCGACGGAGCTGCTTACCGAACATTCAAAACAATGCTGTGTGCTGATTAAACGCCATCATTGTATGCGTGTACATATGGTTTTATTTTTACCGGCTGAGAACTTGCGAAGAGCTCATAAAATGTTCAAAACATTCAGAACAGCAGCAGGATTTCCTCCGTTGTGCGGAAACAAAGATCTGCTTATGTTGATGAGGCACTTTACCTCCTCTTTGCTCCACGTTTGCTCTCTACTCATTTTGGATACACCGATCTTTCTTTTCTTGTAGTGGCATCTTGTGACATCACGTCCTGTTTTTGGTTCGTTTACATGTCTTTGGTCCGTATTGCGTTCATGTATAAATCGTACCGCACCAGAGTTGGTTTGGAAGCGGACGAGGCCCATCTTTTTAGCGTCTCGCTCCGCTTGTTTGGTGCGCATCAGGGTTCGGATGACAGCGTTCTATGAAGGTAAATTGATGCCTTAAAGAATCGCAAGCGCAGGGTAAGATTTGTGAAAGTGTACATAAGATTGCAAGCGTAAATTAAATTTGTATGCGCAAGATAAGTTTTGTAAAGGTGTAAATTGCCTTTCAAGTGTAAGAAAAAAATATTTGCAGCATTTTACTGTTATTCATAAGTGTAATTCATGTATTGTGAAACTGCAGCTTCATGTTAACGCAAAACAAACATGATCTGTATTCTTCTGACTTCCATTTTTCCGTGCTAAGACTTTTGACATGTTTCTTTCGCCAAGATACAGCCAAAATCATTGCACGACTGTGAACATCGATTTGCAAGCGAAAACATCAGAGTCAGGAACTGCAAACCAGATTGACCGTGTAAAACCAGACTTTGTGTAAAAAATATAAACTGCTGCAAATGTCTAAATGACTTGTTGTGGACGTAGGGCAAAAAAGTTCAAGAAAGAAACCGATTTGTACAGTTCCGTCTTTCTTTTAGCTACGCTTAAAGTTTTGGCACGATTCTCTCACTCGCTCAGTTTTGCGAGCTCGAGGAGGAAGGCGGGTCCACCTTCTTCTGTAGCCAATCAAATGAGCTGCTCGCTGACTCTGGATTTATCCTTATCGGATTGGTTCAATAAAGACCCCAGACGCCAGAACACATCTTAATCTTCATTTGGCTAAGAATCGTTCTCACGGCCGAAATTGTACTTTTAATGCACACATACATGTTAATAAATAAATAAATAAATAAAGTATGGTTGCTTAATAAGGCTGTACACCGTTCAAGGCTGACTATATGTGTTCATCCTGAATTTTGAGCTGGTGTGTCGTTATTGGATTGGTTTGGAATTGCATTGAAATTTTATACATTATATAATCTGTTTACACCACTGAGCTGATGTTATACTTTACAATCAAAACTTTTAATACCCATTCTTTAATACCCAATAATACCATTCTGACTTTTTCAGACCACATTTCATGGTATTTAACACTCAATTATATATTTTGAAATATTGTCCAGGTCGCACTGTATTGATTCTGATTACTATAGTGTGACTGATCAAGCTATTATATGTAGCTAGTATGAATAACAAAATGCTTTCTCTGTCCAGATTTGACAGTAGGCTAATACAAAACTGATACTTCAAATCAATATAAAAACACAACTTTGACAAAGAGTAGTCTTTCATTATATATATATATATATATATATATATATATATATATATATATATATATATATATATATATATATATATATATATATATATATATATATATATATATATATATATATATATATATTATATATATATATATATTTATATATTTATATATATATATATATATATATATATATATATATATATATATATATATATATATATATATCCAAATCAAATGAAAACTAACTAATTATGTCTGAATTAAAACCCAGCAAACAGGGAATACACAACCATGTTTATGTTTATATATAGGGATATACAGCCATCTAGAGGTTAAACGATTGTATTACAGATGACAAATGGTGCATCATTTAGAGATGCCCTTAAAATACATGTTAAAGGAAAAATAATAACTTAATACTAACACTACTACTACTAATAATAATAAATAAAAATAATAATAATTCTGGAATCGCCCCTGATCAATAGACATTATGAAATTATGCATGCAGTAGTGCAGATACTATACTTTTAGCATCATCAAGATAAACTAATATTATGTCATGACTCATGATGATGATGATAATGATGATGATAAGGATACACTGAATATACATTTTCTTTCTTAACACACTAGCTCGGAATGCTGAGCCAAATGAAGATAAAGATGTGTTGATAAAGATGCACCTTGAACGGTGTACAGCTTATTAAGCAACCGTGCTTTATTTATTTATTTATTTATTTATTTATTAACATGTATGTGTGCATTAAAAGTACAATTTCGGCCGTGAGAACGATTCTTAGCCAAATGAAGATTAAGATGTGTTCTGGCGTCTGGGGTCTTTATTGAACCAATCAGATGAGGATAAATCCAGAGTCAGCGAGCAGCTCATTTGATTGGCTACAGAAGAAGGTGGACCCGCCTTCCTCCTCGAGCTCGCAAAACTGAGCGAGTGAGAGAATCGTGCCAAAACTTTAAGCGTAGCTAAAAGAAAGACGGAACTGTACAAATCGGTTTCTTTCTTGAACTTTTTTGCCCTACGTCCACAACAAGTCATTTAGACATTTGCAGCAGTTTATATTTTTTACACAAAGTCTGGTTTTACACGGTCAATCTGGTTTGCAGTTCCTGACTCTGATGTTTTCGCTTGCAAATCGATGTTCACAGTCGTGCAATGATTTTGGCCGTATCTTGGCGAAAGAAACATGTCAAAAGTCTTAGCACGGAAAAATGGAAGTCAGAAGAATACAGATCATGTTTGTTTTGCGTTAACATGAAGCTGCAGTTTCACAATACATGAATTACACTTACGAATAACAGTAAAATGCTGCAAATATTTTTTTCTTACACTTGAAAGGCAATTTACACCTTTACAAAACTTATCTTGCGCATACAAATTTAATTTACGCTTGCAATCTTATGTACACTTTCACAAATCTTACCCTGCGCTTGCGATTCTTTAAGGCATCAATTTACCTTCATAGCGTTCACATATGTTCAAATGAACCGCACAAACAGAGCAATCACACCAGGGTTCGTTTTAATCAAACTAAACATGACAAGTGTGAACGCACCCTCAATGACCAATTGTTGTGTAGTTAAAGGGGTCATGAACTTTTAAAAAAAAAAATGTATACTGTTGTCTGAGGTCAACTAATGATGTTCGCTTGGTTTTTACCTTCAAAAACATCATAATGAATAAGTGATAGGCTATTTTCTACCCTGGTTTTGAGCCTCTCTCCTGGAACGCTCTGTTTTTATGGACGTGCTGCACTGAAGACTTGGAAGTAAACGCCCACTGCTATGATTGGGATAAGCTTTGCATACTATAATGAGCTTCGTCTCCCCCGTGAGTACACGTGAGGAACTGTTTTGAAAGCGTGTGGGAAAACGACAAGCGGAATGATTCGCCAAGAGGGTAGCGCGATCCTTTTAGCTCTACGAAGGCCCATGTTATTTATGTTACATTTCTTGCACGAGTCGGTGGGCGGGGCTACAGGATCAGACTGAGGCGGTGTTTCACCACACTCTGGCCCTGTCCCAAATGGCACACTTCATGTGCACTTTTGGTCTTGTGGACTTACAATGGCCGCTGCGTGCGTGTGTCCGTTAAGTCCACGAGACCGCAGGGTGTCCCATTTGTCATTTTAGGTCTCAAAAGGGTGCTTGCGATCGCCCACCTTTGGGAGGTCGATATGAGCACTTCTGCCAAGCCCGTACTGGTGTTACGCAGCGGACTTCCTCCCGGCAGTCAAAGCGGCATTACGCCGTGAAAGTGCGGACTTAGAGGAAGACCGTGAGGGTTTAGGGTGCCATTTGGGACAGAGCCTATGACGTCACATGTTGCCACATTAAGATCAAGTGTTTTCTGGGCCTGTCGTCAATAAAAGCTTTTCTTTGACTAACAAGGACGTTTTCAGCTCTGAAACTTACAGTATATTCTTATATTACCATGACCTTTTATATATCAAAAGCTCAAGGGAAAGTTGATTTCTCAATCAATGAACCCAAATAGCTCTATTTTCAAAGTCATTTACAAGTCAAAATGGGACAAACTATTTGAGAGACTTGTCCACTAGGTGGTGCTTAAGGTTATCATTTATCATTGGAGATGCTTCCTCAGGTTCGACGTTGAAACCTTCAATGTCGACAACATTTTAATAGTTGGCAAACATATTTTGCACTGAACTGTTTTATTAACTTTTTTCTAATTCCTGGATAAATTCCCAGCACTGGAACGCATTATCATTCGCCATGGTGGCAACTCTCGGACAGGTTGTAGCCTAAAGCTTTCAGCGGCATTGTGGATTGATGTAATTGGTAGACGTGGTGCAGATTCAAACAAGCGAACCAATTAAAAGCATCAGAATAGCATTGTCAAAAACAGGCAAAGCAACAAATTCATATTATTCAACATATCCAGATTTAACCCCCTTTGTAATCGTTAACATTTTCATAAGTAACTAATTTAAGTACACATTTTTTCTCAGTAACTGTGACGGATTACAGTTACATTTATTTTGTACATAACTGTTACATGTAACTAGTTACTCCCCAACACTGCTTGTAAATCTTTCATTATGCTATATTATCACCAACTTAAAGATGAGCCATCATGCTTTTCTCCATGTTGATCAGTCTTTAGTGTGTAATGTTGCTGTTTGAGCATGAAAGCGTCCCTCCAGCGGGAGTTCTTCTCTATATCAGTGTCAGTGTTTCTAAACTCCAGTAACGCCTCCATTGTAGTCTTGAGTTTTCTTCTGGGAACCAACATGTCACAATATTCCTCATTATAATAATTCATATGCAGGGCGGGGCCTGGTTGAGTTAGTTAGTAGTGCGTTGAAATTGGCGGTTATGGTAAGGGGTGGAACATTTCCCAAACACTTGACCAATCACAACACACCGGTCCAGCCGACCAATCAGAGCACAGTATGCGTTCCAGAAGGAGGGGCTTCTTGAGACAGGGACTAAACCGAGCGTTACTGACAGACTGGGAAGAGACGAGCAGCAACCATAGTTGCCAAGTCCACGTATAACACGCGACTTTGGGTTTCTTTTTTTGGCAAGTCGCGTAAAAAAAAAAAAAAAAAAAAAAAAAAAATCACCAGTTGCGGGTTTTTGGGCTTATTTTAAAAAATGTGGTTGCTTGTTACGAAAATATAATAAGCAACTTTGTTTCTTTACATTTATGGTCCAAAACATTGGCTGACGCTGTCTTCTCACAGCTAATAGCCATTCAGTGCAACGATACAAGTGTAGTAATTCATCCTCATACATCCCGCCTCCTTCTCCCCCTCATTGAAGAAAAATCGCGTTCAATGTGCAGGCATGTGACGTTATAAATGCACGTAATGATAGTTAGTAGACATAAATAGACGTATACATTTTTACAAACAATGCCACCAACAGAGATGTACAGAGATGGAGAGGAAACAGGGAGGAGAGGCACCTAATTTAATGTAAAAAATATTTTAATAATGTATTTATCATTACAGGCTATTAATAGTATGGTTCGATTTTATTTTATTATAAATATGTGGCTATAGTGCAGCGCTCCCTTAATGCTTGCCTGTGTCCCAATGTGCATACTATCTATCCAAAGTAGTGTGTGACATTAGTCATTTTCAATACTATTTAGGGCAGATAGTGTATGCACATTGAGATGCAGCTAGGGCTTATCTTTTTCACGGTTTGCAGTGTGTGTGTGTTTGTGTGTGTTTGCGTGCACTACTCACTGCTCCAAATATGTGTGCACTATGGGTTACCATAATTGGCCTACACGTTACTTTCTCTTTTTCCATCTCCAAACCTCTTCTGTTCACAGCTGATCGGAGGATATTTCGTGCCCTTTATTGCAGTTTGATGATTTTTGTAAAATCACAGTTTTTGCTTTTCAAACTCCGAGAGGTTTCAGTTTAATATGTTGCAGGCTCATTTATTGTATAAAAATAATTGCTCATAAATTATATTGATAATAATACAGAATATAGGGCTTGTTTTTGAAGCTGCGGTTGCTTATTTGTCTCGTGAGTGTTGACAACACTGGCTGCAACAATGGAGAATATGAGGGAAATAATCAACATTCAAGCAGGAAAACCTGTTCTAGTAGAGCCCAAAACAACGCCAAGACTCTGTAAAAGGACATAATAGGAGATTTTTAACCAGCAACACGAAGTTAGGGGGATTTAGCACAGTCCTTTCAATGTTTTCAGCACTATATATATCATTGTAATACTCAAAACAGTAATCAATTTACCTAAATGTTTGCCACTATACATTTGCTCTTTTGCAAGCGCTTGTATTCTCTTCATGAAATGCAAAATCTTGCAATCTCCAGGAACATTAAGTTTGCTGGCCAGAGGAGAACGGCCCCCCCTGACTGAGCCTGGTTTTGGTCCCTTGCCACTGTCGCCTTTGGCTTTTGGCTTGCTTAGTTGGGGACACTAAATATTCAACTAGATCAACTAGATCACTGATCCACCCATATTGACACTATATGAGAACTGAAATGAGCTGGATAACATCAGTTTTCTGTCCAGCCGAATCAAATGCTGTTGTATTATTTTCCGGTTATCACTGTGAAGCTGCTTTGAAACAATCTGTATTATACACTCACCTAAAGGATTATTAGGAACACATACTAATACTGTGTTGTTTGACCCCCTTTCGACTTCAGAACTGCCTTAATTCTACGTGGCATTGATTCAACAAGGTGCTGAAAGCATTTTTTAGAAATGTTGGCCCATATTGATAGGATGGCATCTTGCAGTTGATGGAGATTTGTGGGATGCACATCCAGGGCACGAAGCTCCCGTTCCACCACATCCCAAAGATGCTCTATTGGGTTGAGATCTGGTGACTGTGGGGGCCATTTTAGTTCAGTGAACTCATTGTCATGTTCAAGAAACCAATTTAAAATGATTCGAGTTTTGTGACGGTGCATTATCCTGCAGGAAGTAGCCATCAGAGGATGGGGACATGGTGGTCATAAAGGGATGGACATGGTCAGAAACAATGCTCAGGTAGGCTGTGGCATTTAAACGATGCCCAATTGGCACTAAGGGGCCTAAAGTGCACCATTACACCACCACCACCAGCCTGCACAGTGGTAACAAGGCATGATGGATCCATGTTCTCATTCTGTTTACGCCAAATTCTGACTCTACCATCTGAATGTCTCAACAGAAATCGAGACTCAAACCAGGCAACATTTTTCCAGTCTTCAACTGTCAAATTTTGGTGAGCTCGTGCAAATTGTAGCCTCTTTTTCCTATTTGCAGTGGAGATGAGTGGTACCCGGTGGGGTCTTCTGCTGTTGTAGCCCATCCGCCTCAAGGTTGTGCGTCTTGTGGCTTCACAAATGCTTTGCTGCATACCTCGGTTGTAACGAGTGGTTATTTCAGTCAAAGTTGCTCTTCTATCAGCTTGAATCAGTCGGCCCATTCTCCTCTGACCTCTAGCATCAACAAGGCATTTTCGCCCACAGGACTGCCGCATACTGGATGTTTTTCCCTTTTCACACCATTCTTTGTAAACCCTAGAAATGGTTGTGCGTGAAAATCCCAGTAAATGAGCAGATTGTGAAATACTCAGACCGGCCCGTCTGGCACCAACAACCATGCCACGCTCAAAATTGCTTAAATCACCTTTCTTTCCCATTCTGACATTCAGTTTGGAGTTCAGGAGATTGACTTGACCAGGACCACACCCCTAAATGCATTGAAGCAACTGCCATGTGATTGGTTGATAAGATAATTGCATTAATGAGAAATTGAACAGGTGTTCCTAATAATCCTTTAGGTGAGTGTATAAAGCACTATATGAATAAAGATGACTTGAAGATACCTCAGCTCGGCCGAACCCAGAGACCAACTCCAAGCTGCTGTTAGACTTCGCCGACATCTGAGACACTTTACGAGACACCGTCTCATTCTGGTACGACTGGTCAGCTGAGAAACATAAATGCTGTTAGTGTAGGCATGAACAGTTCAGAGAACCATACAAACAGAAAAACTGCGGGCATCTGCAAACCATCACTGAAACATGCATCTTCATAAGAGCGACTGTAACAGAGACATGCACAGCAAATGCGTCCGCACAGATGCCACACACAGATAGGGAACTGCTGAGTCAGATGGTACCTCCCCATGAGCCTCTCTTCTCTAACCTCTTCTTCCTGTTGGCTTTGCTGTCTGAGGAGGGCACTCTCAACTCAACGCTCTGTTCAGAAACACACAGACCTACATGTTAGGACCTTTTTTCCACTGTGGTTCTCAGTATATTTACTCTGACACGGCATCATATTCCCACGGTTGACTGACAAACAGTCTCACACATTAGGCCCTTTTAAACATCTGCACTGTAAGCAATATATATTAATTTTTAGGGCTTATACATGAACAGAATTCACGTTACATGTGCATGTAGAGTTTCAGAATAGTGTATATTTTTAATGCAAACTAAACTAAGCATAATGAAAATGCGCTGCGGACCTTTTCATCAACATATGTTGCAATATAGACATCTATGAAGCAACAGATCATTGGACAAAGTTTGTATTCTTGTATTGAAGTTCTGCATGCAAAAACTTTTTATTCATAAAATCTGAATGAAGTCAAGACAATTTTTTGTAGATTGATCACTATATAGACGCAAATGTGAATAACACCTCATATAAATTAGATTTTATTATGATCAAGTTTGTACTAGTTCTCAATAGTGCACTCATTTTAACCATGTTATAAATAGTTGAGTATTTCCAACCAATGGTGTAACTTTAAGCACTACAGTATTTTGTGCTTTAAGTTATTGTTTGGCAAGATGTGTAAAACAGGGTTTACCAATCACATTATTCCATTTGATCATGCTTACGAGATATAAATGCACTGAACCAGTCAAAGGTTTGGAAACATTACTATTTTTTATGTTTTTGAAAGAAATGCTTTCAAAATGCTCAGCAAGGCTGCATTTATTTGATCAAAAATACTGTAATAATATTGCGAAATATTATTACAGTGTAAATCATCTGTTTTCTATGTAAATATATAGTAAAGTGTAATTTATCCCTGTGATCAAAGCTGGTTTTATCATCATTACTCCAGTCTTCAGAGTCACATGACCCTTCACAAATCATTCTCATATGAGTATTTATTATCAATGTTGGAAACAGTTGTGCTGCCTAAATTTTTTTTGGAACCAGTGATTTTTCTGTGATTTGGAACAGAATTTATTCAAAAAAGAAATCTTTTCTAAGAATAGAAGTCTTTACTATCAACTTTTAAAAAATAAATGTAACATCCTTGCTGAATAAAAATATCACTTTCTTTATATACATTATAGCATATACACACACGCGCACACGCGCGCACACACACGCGCACGCGCACACACACACGCGCACACACACGCGCACACACGAGCGCACACACGAGCGCACACACGAGCGCACACACGCGCACACACGCGCACACACACACACGCGCACACACGCGCACACACACGCGCACACACGCGCACACACGCGCACACACGCGCACACACGCGCACACACGCGCACACACGCGCACACACGCGCACGCACACACACGCGCACACACGCGCACGCACACACACGCGCACGCACACACACGCGCACGCACACACACACACACACACACGCACACACGCACACACACACAAGATGCGCTAAATTAAATAAAAGTGACCGTAAAGACTCACACTGTTATTGCAGATTTTTATATTTAAAAAAAAAAAAAACTGAAAAATCCTGGAAAAAAAAAGTAAAAAAAATATAAATTCTCAACAAAAATTAACTGTTTTCAACATTGATAATAATCATAAATGTTTCTTGAGCATCAAATCCTCATATGAGAATGATTTGTGAAGGATCATGTGACACTGAAGACTGGAGGAATGATGATAAATTCAGCTTTGATCACAGGAATAAATGACAATTTACATATACATATATATATATATATATATATATTCACATAGAAAACAGCTGATTTACATTATAATAATATTTCAGAATATGTTTTTACTGTATTCTTGATTAAATAAATTCAGCCTTGGTGAGCAGAAAAAAACCCTAAGAGATATTAAAAAAAAGACAATAAAATAAAAAAATCGTATCAGCCCAAAACTTTTGAATAGTAGTTCAACGGTTGTTTTTTTTTAAAGGGGTGGTTGCATGCGATTTCACTTTTTTAACTTTAGTTAGTGTGTAATGTTGCTGCTTGAGCATAAACAGTATCTGCAAAGTTACAGCGCTGAAAGTTCAATGCAAATGGAGATATTGTCTTTTAAAGTTATGGCACTTTATTGCCTACAAAAACGTCTGCTTTGGACTACAACAAGCTTCTTCCCGGGTTGGTGACATCATAAACACCTGCTATTAACATAAACACTGCCCCCGCGAACACGCAACAAAGTGGGCGAGGACACGTCGCCGTCATTACAAAAGAGAGAGAGCTGTTGCAGAACTACAAACTACATTTGGCCGACTAACCAATCTAAGACCATTGCGTTTTTCGGAGGGATGGGCTTCACAGAAGCAGGAAGCAAACGAGCCGTTCAAAGGACAGTGGAGACAGCGGTGTGGAATAAAGGTAAAATATAAGAAAAATATGGCGTTTTTAAAAAAAAGAAGTATTAAGACATGTTATACTGCGCCCCATAAACACAACCAAGCCTAGAAAAAAAAAAACACGGAACCACCACTTTAAATGAAAAAATATCTAAAGTAACATGTATTGTGAGTAGGGAATTTTTAACGCGTTACCTTTCTGTAATTAGGTGGCGTTGCACTCTTTTTGGACATTTTGCTTCTGGGCTCCGGGGTTCCGATGCTGGGAAGAGGACGACCCTCCACACAAGCCAGCATGCAGTTCTGGTACAGCGGCGAGCGAACAAACCTCGTGTAGCTGTCCATTTTCATCAGTTTGAAGATCTGCGGCAGGGGAAAAGAATAAACAGTTACCGTAAATCATTCGAGATTCGCTTTGTTCATGTACACGTTTCATAATAGTAGTTTTACTGTTTCGAGTTACAGCAGTTTTTGCAATGCCAGACTTATCCATTCAAATACTTCATCAACAAACACAAATAGACTTTACTTTGTTTTATCCAAAACAGGCTTTACCATATGCATGGTTCCTTAAAGGGTTAGTTCACCCAAAAATGAAAATTCTGTCATTAATTACTTACCCTCATGACGTTCGACACCCGTCAGACCTCCGTTCATCTTCAGAACACAAATGAAGATATTTTAGTTGAAATCTGATGGCTCTGAAAGTCCTCCATTGGCACAATGCACGGTTCACTCTCAAGACCCTTAAAAGGTACTAAAGACGTCGTTACAAAGTCCATCTCACTACAGTGGTTCTACAATAACTTTATGAATCGGCGAGAATAGTTTTTGTGCGTAAAAAAACCCTAAATAACGACTTATATAGTGATGACGATTTCAAAACACGGCATCATGAAGCTTCGAAGCGTTATGAATCAGTGAGTCGAATCATGATTCAGATCGCATGTCAAACCGCCAAACTGCTGAAATTTGGCGATTCAAACTGCTGATTCATAACGCTTCGAAGCTTCATGATGCCTTGTTTTGAAATCGTCATCACTATATAAGTCGTTATTTAGGGTTTTTTTGCGCACAAAAACTATTCTCGCCGATTCATAAAGTTATTTTAGAACCACTGTAGTGAGATGGACTTTGTAACGATGTCTTTAGTACCTTTTAAGGGTCTTGAGAGTGAACCGTGCATTGCGCCAATGGAGGCCTTTCAGAGCCATCAGATTTCAACTAAAATATCTTCATTTGTGTTCCGAAGATGAACGGAGGTCTGACGGGTGTCGAACGACATGAGGGTGAGTAATTAATGACAGAATGTTCATTTTTGGGTGAACTAACCCTTTAATATACAAAGCCTTTCATAAAATTTCCATGCATAACATGCAAATGCATATCATCATACAAGTAATACACAGTATTGGTATGTGTTTGTCATACCACCCACCCACAGCATGTACCTGTGCCTGTGCTTTATCGAACATGCCGGGTGTAGGCGTCTCCAGGGCGCCCTCTTCCATCTGGGCCGTGTCGTCAATATTAACCGCATGCAGAGAGCTTTCAGAGAGAAAACGGCCGTAGATGGAGCGTGCCTCTTTCTTCAGCTGATGGGGGAAATATGCAATAGTTTTATGGGGATATTTGCTTTGATTTTCTTGTTATGACTGGAGATCCTATGGAAGCTTGTTTCTGCCATGGAATATAAAAATAGGTCATTGCACATACAAATTGCATTTATAACCGAGTTATAAACTACATTTTTGAGAAAGTCAGAAAACTTAAAACTGGGAGAAATAGTCAGACCTGCGAGTTTTAAACTTGCACTTTTGAGAACGTCAGAAATATGGAATGATATTCCGGACAATATTCAAAAGGAACTGCAAATTGCATTTTCAATTTGTGCATGCATCCGTTGTGACATTGAGTGTGTGATTTGCAATTGCGTTTGGATTTTCTTTTCTGTGTATGTAACATGTCTGCCAAACTTCAAATGGAAACACAAAGACTGTTAGCGCTTGCCTTTCCGATACCTAACAAGAATTAACTGTCAATCAGTCTTGAGGGCGGGGTTTATCGATAAAGTCGGAAAATATGCCACGCCCTCAAGTGGTGGGATATTTTTGCAAATAAAACAAGCCAATTTTTTTATCTTAAAGTTCGGTTACACTTTATTTTGATATAACTATAAGTAACTTTGCAACTACATGTCAACTAACGGTCATTAGAGTATTAGTTGACTGTCAGTAGACTGGTAGGTTATGGTTAGGTGTTAGGGTTCGGGTTAGTAGAATAAGTTGAATTGTAGTTGCCAAGTTACTTATAGTCAGTAGAATGTCTTTTGAGGGACCAACAAAATAAAGTGTTACCATTAGTTCACCCCAAAAAGAAAAATTCCTGATAATTTACTCACCCACATCTCATCCAAGATGTTCATGTCTTTCTTTCTTTAGTCGAAAAGAAATTGAGTATTTTGAAGAAAACGTTCCAGGGTTTTTCATCATATAAATTTCAGTTGCAACCAAAATGCTGAAGGTCCAAATCAATGCAGTTTCAAAGCGCTTCGATGGGCTCCAGAGGCTCTGCGTGATCCCAGATGAGGATTAGGGTCTTATCTAGTGAAACGATTTGCCATTAAAACATTTTTTTTTTTTAAATGAGTATACTTTTTAACCTAACCTTTTCGTGTTTACAAAGCACTCGTTTGAAGACTAATAAAAACAAAATAAAAAAGTGAGTGTTTTTACTAAAGGGCGTTTGCATTAGTCTTCACACGATCGCTTTGTAAACACAGGGGCGTGATTACGTCATCCTTAGCATTTTTTTTTTTTTTTTTAAATGGCCGATCGTTTCGCTAGATAAGACTCTAATCCTCATCTGGGATCACGCAGAGCCTCTGGAGCCCATCGCTTTGAAACTGCATTGATTTGGACCTTCAGCATTTTGGTTGCAACTGAAAAGCATTACATGATGAAAAACCCTGGAACATTTTCTTCAAAATACTTCATTTCTTTTCGACTGAAGAAAGAAAGACATGAACATCTTGGATGGCATTGGGGGTGAGTAAATTATCAGGAATTCTTCATTTTGGAGTGAACTAATCCTTTAAATTCAAAGAAAGTCAAAAATCCAGAATTGACTTTATGTTCACCTGGCAAACCAGAAAAAAACTGCTCTCTGCAGTCGGCATGTATCAGACGAATATCCTAGTTCCAGCTGCCACAATGAATTGAGTTAAAATCAAAGAATCTGTAGAAACTTGACATATAAGTGTTGTCTATACGACTCTGTGCCCATGATCAAGTAATCAAATTACAATATAAAAATAAAAATACATTAGTAGTGACATGCAGTCGCAGTTCTTGTTCGTTTAGTAGGAGTATGCTCTGACGGCTACTTCATTTCAGCATTTTAGTACATTTGTGCCTTTATTTTGACATTTAAAACATTTTTCAGACATACACATGCTGCTTAGTTGTGGGGTTCTGTGATGCATCTTTAAAGTAAGTTGCTTGCAACCAGAGCAATTTTCTTTTAGTGTCTTTTTGGTTTGGTTGGCAGGTGATAAATGCTTAGTTCCAGTTTGTTGGCTTTGTTTGAAGTGAAAAAAAACTACACAGCAGTTTTACGACATGTTTTTTGATGCAAAATAGACACATTTATTGGATATGTCTCCCCGTTCTCCTTATAGGAATGAATAATGATGAAAACCATGCTTTGTTTTCCAATACTTGAGGGCATATTTTCCGACTTTATCAATAAATCCCGCCCTCAATTATGATTGACGGTTGACTGTGTTAGGCATCAGAAATGCAAGTGCAAAGGGGATTGCGATTCCAATGGAGTTTTGTGAGGGTTGTGGAAGGACGCGGAGGAAGTGAAATAGCAAATGGGTGATTTTCTATTGCTATTCCAAAATGGCAGGGTCATAACTTGTAAGACATTGCAGACAGTCTTTGCATTTCCATTTGAAATTTGGCAGACGTGTTACATACACGGAAAAGAAAATCAATTGAAAAATAGTGTCTGGAATATCATTCCATACCAGAAAAGTGAATTTTAAACTCAAACCTGCGAGAAATAGTCAGAACTGTGAGGTTATATAAACTCAAAATTGCAAGTTATAAAGTAAAAATTGTGAGAATTGTCATAAAAAAAGAAAAAAAAATAAGAATTGTGAGTTTATCTCTCACAATTCAGACTTTATACCACAAGTTTATAGACTCACCAGGTATAAACTCACAATTCTGTCCTTTAAGAGGTTAAAGACACTTCAAAAATGCCACTTGTAGGCATGTAGTCTACCGGGCTACTAACACAACAAAAAATCTCTTATCAGTCTTTGTTTAATGGCTCGTGAACTTATTACCTAGACTAGACAAGTCCACTGACGAAACCTGATTTTCCCTCAAAGGCACAATGAAGATTCAATTCATTCTGAATCAAACCAGCAACCTTCCAGTTCCAATCTATGACTTTTACTCACAGCACCACCAGGTGGTTTCAGGATTCAGCTCAGGTTCAAACCAAGTTCCTGTTTTACACGAAGATCAAGCAATGTTGCGCCACATTCTAGTTCTTACATTGCATGACTTGCTTTTACGCTGATGTGCAATTATTAAGATAGCGTGCATTTTACATGACTGCACATTCCCATATTAAACAGCAACAAGATGTAAATAAAATCCAGTTAGACATTCAATACACACACACACACCTTACTGATTTGCATCAAAGCATAATGAACCATCAAAAATCCAAAAACTTCATTTCTTGATTTAAATGGGATTTTCTAAGTTTAAATTAGATTTTTCCCTTTTTAAAAACAGATTTTTCAATTCCCATGTCAATTTAAAAAGTCTTTGCAAACCTCTTCCAGTCTCGTAGGCGGGATTTTCTTGAACTTTTCACAGGCTTGGTGGAACAGGATATTCTCTGCACTCACTTCTGATTTGAGAAACTCCTGTGAGAAAAACCAAAACACTTCAATGCTTCACACATGCAATCCAAAGAAGCTCTGGGTGTGAATGATGTGCTTTTATGACGGAATACTTCCTTCTGACCAGTAACACACGCTGAAGCACTGCTGAACATGCTGAAATTACATCTAGTTCTAATAATCTGAAATGCTGATCAACTGCTTGGACTTGAGTGAGAAAGTCAAAATTGCATTATGCTAATGTACGATGCCAAAAGACATGAAATCATTTGTTTTATTTTATATCTGAAAAAAGTGAAAGCCATATCTCTTGAAACGTAGCACATTTTCAACAAGCTGTATGATTCTCCTCACCAGGGAACAATACAAGTCCCCATGAATAAAAGTTTGCCAAGGAGTTCTCCCCTACTAAATCAAGGTGATATTTGACTGACAAGTGTATCCATAGCAGACGGGTGGGAGTGGCCTCGGAAGGCAACATGCCCAGTGCATTATGGGTGTTGAAGTTTTCCAACCGATTAGCCAAATGAGAAGACAACAGCCTCATTTCTCGGTTTACTCTAGTCAGGTAGCACCGTTTTGTTTTTTTTCACCTTACATAGGCAGCCGAGTTTTATCGAAAGCCCATTTTGCCAGCAGTGTAGTACCCCTTTTACTTTTAGGTTGTCTGTTTATATCACTATACCTAACAAAGCAGCTTCACATAAAATTATGTTAATGTTTATAATATTGTAACATCTCCATGCCTTATAGTCGCAGCTCTGGATGGTAATAGTGACATTTTGCAACAATACAAGCAATTCAAGCAGCTTAGATTCGCCATATCGCTTTATGTGAGTGTACTGTGTGCATACGGATAAAGTTGGACATACTTGTATATAAATCTTGTTAAATATATTGTGTATACAGTGCACAGCATAAATGAGTACACCTCCTCTAAAACTTAAATTCAGCAAGTACTCTTTAATTAGAAGACATGTTAGGGTTCTTTAGAGATATTGGGCTCTATCATACACCCAGTGCAACGCCACGCAAGTGTTTTTTACTAGTTTCAGTAGGGCTGGGCGATATGGCTGAAAACTATCACGAAATAAGTTTTTCATAGCGGTCGATATCGATATTTGATATTTTTTAAGACCTATTTAAAATAAGGACCAGAAAAATATTTTTACCTTCCTCTGATTATAATCCCCTCAGTTATAAAGGCAGAAATGTCAACACAACCATGGAAAATACTCAAATAATTCAAATATAAACACAAGTCTAAAATCACAATGAACACTAAACAATTATCTCTTAATATTAAGGTGCAGTGCCTCCGTTATTTCTTTGTAACTCTTACCGTTTAGACATTGTCATAAGGCACTGATGCAGAGTAACATTACCTCTCCATGTAGTTTCAAAGGCTGAATCCGAAATCACCCCCTATACCCTTAAATAGGGCATTATTTTAAAGGGACAGTCATTTGTAGGGGTGTCCAAAATGATAGTGGACGTTATTGAGTGCACTCATTCTATTCCACTTTGCACCACAATAATGAGTTGGAATTCGCTCACTTGGTTTCATTCACTCCTTCAAGTGAACTGTATCAGTGGATTAAAGTAGGGCATAGTGATTGATGGTTTAGGGGGGCGTTTTCGGATTCAGCCAAAGTCAACAATAGCACAACGGCGAGCGCATCGAGTATAAACACGTCCCCAAATGAACGCTGTCAGCGGAGGAGCCAGACAAAAGTATAAGCAAGGCTGGTAAAACAAGTTTGTGGTATTACCGGTCTTGGTCGGTACGACGGTCTTGCATAATTTGCAGACGACATTGGTCTGACTACGGTCAGACTTATAAAATCCAAAAAACTGGCATACTGGCGAGCTGACTTGTTTTCTTAACACTCTCAAGCACCTGTGGGAGGTTCTGAGGTGAGCAACACAGGGCATTTAAGGAGCTCATCCTCCAGGAGTTAAACAGGACACATGGGACAATTTATCATGAACCTGCACACTGGACGCCAAGAAGAGTCAGAGCCGTATACTTAAAATTATGGAGGACATCCTAAGTAATAATTTATATTTATATATATATATATAAATATAATACACACACCCCCTAAAGGATTATTAGGAACACCTGTTCAATTTCTCATTAATGCAATTATCTAATCAACCAATCACATGGCAGTTGCTTCAATGTATTTAGGGGTGTGGTCCTGGTCAAGACAATCTCCTGAACTCCACACTGAATGTCAGAATGGGAAAGAAAGGTGATTTAAGCAATTTTGAGCGTGGCATGGTTGTTGGTGCCAGACGGGCCGGTCTGAGTATTTCACAATCTGCTCAGTTACTGGGATTTTCACGCACAACCATTTCTAGGGTTTACAGAGAATGGTGTGAAAAGGGAAAAACATCCAGTATGCGGCAGTCCTGTGGGCGAAAATGCCTTGTTGATGCTAGAGGTCAGAGGAGAATGGGCCGACAGATTCAAGCTGATAGAAGAGCAACTTTGACTGAAATAACCACTCGTTACAACCGAGGTATGCAGCAAAGCATTTGTGAAGCCACAACACGCACAACCTTGAGGCGGATGGGCTACAACAGCAGAAGACCCCACCGGGTACCACTCATCTCCACTACAAATAGGAAAAAGAGGCTACAATTTGCACAAGCTCACCAAAATTGGACAGTTGAAGACTGGAAAAATGTTGCCTGGTTGGATGAGTATCGATTTCTGTTGAGACATTCAGATGGTAGAGTCAGAATTTGGCGTAAACAGAATGAGAACATGGATCCATCATGCCTTGTTACCACTGTGCAGGCTGGTGGTGGTGGTGTAATGGTGTGGGGGATGTTTTCTTGGCACACTTTAGGCCCCTTAGTGCCAATTGGGCATCGTTTAAATGCCACGGCCTACCTGAGCATTGTTTCTGACCATGTCCATCCCTTTATGACCACCATGTCCCCATCCTCTGATGGCTACTTCCAGCAGGATAATGCACCGTCACAAAGCTCCAATCATTTCAAATTGGTTTCTTGAACATGACAATGAGTTCACTGAACTAAAATGGCCCCCACAGTCACCAGATCTCAACCCAATAGAGCATCTTTGGGATGTGGTGGAACGGGAGCTTCGTGCCTTGGATGTGCATCCCACAAATCTCCATCAACTGCAAGATGCTCTCCTATCAATATGGGCCAACATTTCTAAAGAATGCTTTCAGCACCTTGTTGAATCAATGCCACGTAGAATTAAGGCAGTTCTGAAGTTGAAAGGGGGTCAAAGACAGTATTAGTATGTGTTCCTAATAATCCTTTAGGTGAGTGTATATACTTTTTTTCTACAGTGATTAGAACCTGTCTTATTTGCATCTTTATTGTAAATGAAGCTTCCCCAGAGCACACACAAATACAACAAGACAAATAAAAATGAAATTAAAGAATAAATATATGAAAAAGCACATTTACAGATATGAACATATGTACAGTTTACAATAATATAGATAATGTGAATAAATAGTAGTGCGTTAAGATGATATTGCACTCAATAGTGTTTATTGTTATTGTGGCAAGAAGTCTAAAAACTTACAGTAAAGTATCGCACCGCGACATGGTCTTCAAGCAGCCGCTCGAAACACACCGCCCAGCTGACCACTCGACTGGCTGGACCATCAGCGCACTGATGACCACCTGACCCGCTCGAGCTCTCTGATAGGCTGGAGCTGCTGCCACAGCTGGATAACTTCAGGTTCAGCTCTGTATAAAAGAGCGTGGCTGGATTGAGTGATCGGACCACAGGACTGATGTTACAGCAAAATCTACAGAAGGCCTGACGCCATTATTCATTAATTGTCTGATCGTGGTTATTTGATCTAGTCGCAATTATTTGAGATAACTGCAATAATTACCATTCAAATAAAGGACATTTAAGCACTTAAAGAAATGCAATCAAAATGTACAATATCTTGTCTATTTTTCCAGTGAAAGAAAGAATATATATTATTTATTTAAATGTTATATTATATATTATATAATATACACAAACACATACATATACATATATATACACATATATACAAAACTTTATTAAAAGTTTGAGGATTTAATCACAGTGAATAATAAATATAATATAATTAACATAATACATTTTATTTACATGTTATATACTTCATATAATATTTAATATAATACAATACATTTAATTTAGTATAATTATATATATATATATATATATATATATATATAATATAATATAATATAATATAATAAATTGATATATTATAATATAATTTAATATGATATGATATAATATATATATAATTTATTTAATATAATATAATAATACAATATAATATATGATTTAATTTGATATAATTTAATATAATATACAATTTATTTTAATATAATATAATTATCATAACTTAATATAATATTATAATATTTAATTTAATATAATATAATACAATACATTTAATTTAGTATAATATAAATAATATTATATTATATATTATATTATATTATTATTATTATATTATATTATATTATATTATATTATATTATATTATATTATATTATATTATATTATATTATTTAGTATAATATATATAAATAATATTATATTATATATTATATTATATATAAAAACAATCATGTATTAGGCTAAGATTGTAAGTGACATGAACAAAACCACAATGATTTATATAATAATTAAGCGTCAGCACAAAGTTCATGATGTTGACGGGCTTATTCTACAATGTGCAGAAATGAAACTCACCGCCATCAGAAACCGCCTGGGTCTGCAGGAGCAAACAAACACACACCATCAGTCTAGCATTAAATCATTGGGCCTGCAGTATCAGTCATGAATTAAGTGAGTAACGCATCACAGGAAGTTGTAACAGCTGCATGTCTTCTCAGCTCACACAGGAAATGGGTGTGTTCGACTTGGAAAGCTGATTAGGAGACATGACACGGCTCTTCAGACAGTGTGTCACACATGAGCAAAAAGCAGGGCGAGGTGTTAATAATAAGGTTCACTTTCCAGTGACTCTCTGGCCAAACACGTCTGTGTGATTGAAAGTGTCATTGCCATGGAAAGGATGTGGAAACCTGATTGAGAAATGCTCATTTTCTCTGTGGCTCAACATGCACTCGTTTATTTCTTCTTACACACAGAGCGAAATAGTAACACCATAGATTGTTTTTATTTGTACAATGCAAACAATATATAAATTATAGGCACCCTGACTGGTCAGCGGCTGTGCCGCCCCATACACAACAAACCGAGATGCTCTGTGTATTCTGACACCTTTCTATCACAACCAGCATTAACTTCTTGAGCAGTTTGAGCTCCAGTAGCTCGTCTGTTTGATCGGACCACACGGGCCAGCCTTCACTCCACACGGGCATCAATGAGCCTCGGCCGCCCATGACCCTGTGGCCGGTTCTCCACTGTTCCTTCATGACCCTGTGGCCGGTTCTCCACTGGTCCCCCATGACCCTGTGGCCGGTTCTCCACTGGTCCTTCATGACCCTGTGGCCGGTTCTCCACTGGTCCCCCATGACCCTGTGGCCGGTTCTCCACTGGTCCTTCATGACCCTGTGGCCGGTTCTCCACTGGTCCCCCATGACCCTGTGGCCGGTTCTCCACTGGTCCCCCATGACCCTGTGGCCGGTTCTCCACTGGTCCCCCATGACCCTGTGGCCGGTTCTCCACTGGTCCCCCATGACCCTGTGGCCGGTTCTCCACTGGTCCCCCATGACCCTGTGGCCGGTTCTCCACTGGTCCTTCATGACCCTGTGGCCGGTTCTCCACTGGTCCTTCATGACCCTGTGGCCGGTTCTCCACTGTTCCTCCATGACCCTGTGGCCGGTTCTCCACTGTTCCTCCATGACCCTGTGGCCGGTTCTCCACGGTTCCTTCATGACCCTGTGGCCGGTTCTCCACTGGTCCCCCATGACCCTGTGGCCGGTTCTCCACTGGTCCTTCATGACCCTGTGGCCGGTTCTCCACTGGTCCCCCATGACCCTGTGGCCGGTTCTCCACTGGTCCTTCATGACCCTGTGGCCGGTTCTCCACTGGTCCTCCATGACCCTGTGGCCGGTTCTCCACTGTTCCTTCATGACCCTGTGGCCGGTTCTCCACTGTTCCTTCATGACCCTGTGGCCGGTTCTCCACTGGTCCTCCATGACCCTGTGGCCGGTTCTCCACTGTTCCTTCATGACCCTGTGGCCGGTTCTCCACTGGTCCCCCATGACCCTGTGGCCGGTTCTCCACTGGTCCTTCATGACCCTGTGGCCGGTTCTCCACTGGTCCTTCATGACCCTGTGGCCGGTTCTCCACTGGTCCTCCATGACCCTGTGGCCGGTTCTCCACTGGTCCTCCATGACCCTGTGGCCGGTTCTCCACTGTTCCTCCATGACCCTGTGGCCGGTTCTCCACTGGTCCTTCATGACCCTGTGGCCGGTTCTCCACTGGTCCCCCATGACCCTGTGGCCGGTTCTCCACTGTTCCTTCATGACCCTGTGGCCGGTTCTCCACTGTTCCTTCATGACCCTGTGGCCGGTTCTCCACTGGTCCTTCATGACCCTGTGGCCGGTTCTCCACTGGTCCTTCATGACCCTGTGGCCGGTTCTCCACTGGTCCTTCATGACCCTGTGGCCGGTTCTCCACTGGTCCTTCATGACCCTGTGGCCGGTTCTCCACTGTTCCTCCATGACCCTGTGGCCGGTTCTCCACTGTTCCTTCATGACCCTGTGGCCGGTTCTCCACTGGTCCCCCATGACCCTGTGGCCGGTTCTCCACTGGTCCCCCATGACCCTGTGGCCGGTTCTCCACTGGTCCTTCATGACCCTGTGGCCGGTTCTCCACTGGTCCCCCATGACCCTGTGGCCGGTTCTCCACTGTTCCTTCATGACCCTGTGGCCGGTTCTCCACTGGTCCTCCATGACCCTGTGGCCGGTTCTCCACTGGTCCTTCCTTGGAGCACTTTTGATAGAGACTGACCACTGCAGACCGGGAACACCCCACAAGAGCTGCAGTTTTGGAGATGCTCTGACCCTGTCGTCTAGCCAAGTGGTTCCCAAACCTGTCCTGGAGGACCACCAGCCCTGCACATTTTGTATGTCTCCCTATATCTGACACACCCATTTCAGACATTCAAAATGTGCAGTGTTTGTGGTCCTCCAGGACAGGTTTGGGAACCACTGGTCTATCCATCATAATCTGGCCCCTGTCAAACTCGCTCAAATCCTTACACTTGCCCATTGTTCCTGCTTCTAACACATCAACTCTGAGGACAAAATGTTCACTTGCTGCCTAATATATCCCACCCACTAACAGGTGCTGGTCTGCGTGTGTGTGTGCATGTGTGGTGTGTCTGCGTGCGTGGTGTGTAAAGCACTTTGAATTGCCACTGTGTATGAAATGTGCTACACAAATAAACTTGCCTTGCCTTGGTGTGTCTGCGTGTGTGTGTGCGCGTGGTGTGTCTGCGTGCCTGCGTGCGCGTGTGTGCATGTGTGTGCGTGCGTGGTGTGTCTGCGTGCATGGTGTGTCTGCGTGTGTGGGTGTGTGTCTGCGTGTGTGTGCGTCTGCGTGCGTGTCTGCGACTGCGTGCGTGTGAGACTGCGTGCGTGTGCGACTGCGTGCGTGTGAGACTGCGTGCGTGTGCGACTGCGTGCGTGTGAGACTGCGTGCGTGCCTGCCTGCGTGCGTGCGTGTGTGTGCGTCTGCGTGCTTGTCTGCGACTGCGTGCGTGTGTGACTGCGTGCGTGTGTGTGACTGCGTGCGTGACTGAGTGCGTGTGTGTGACTGCGTGCGTGTGCGACTGAGTGCGTGTGCGACTGAGTGCGTGTGTGACTGCGTGCGTGTGTGACTGCGTGCGCGACTGCGTGCGTGTGTGTGCGACTGCGTGCGTGTGTGTGCGACTGCGTGCGTGTGTGCGACTGCGTGCGTGCGACTGCGTGCGTGTGTGCGACTGCGTGCGTGTGTGCGACTGCGTGCGTGTGCGACTGAGTGCGTGTGTGACTGCGTGCGTGTGTGACTGCGTGCGCGACTGCGTGCGTGTGTGCGACTGCGTGCGTGTGTGCGACTGCGTGCGTGTGTGCGACTGCGTGCGTGCGACTGCGTGCGTGTGTGCGACTGCGTGCGTGTGTGTGTGTGTGACTGCGTGCGTGTGTGTGACTGCGTGCGTGTGTGTGTGTGTGTGTGTGTGTGACTGCGTGCGTGTGTGTGTGTGTGACTGCCTGTGTCTGTGCGTCAGTGTGTGTGCGTCAGTGTGTGTGTGTGTGTGTGTGTGTCAGTCTATCATGAGGGGCTAAAGAAACCCTAAAGGGACATGCTGATGGGAGGAAAAAAAATATTTTTTTTATGTTCTCTCGCAAATGTTTTGCACTCCCACAAGAGACTTTGCATTAACTTTAAGAATGAATACAAAAAAGTTTCTTGAAGGGACACAGCATTTTTGTGAGAAAACATTCTAAAATATATAATTTCATATTTCTTTCCATCACCATGTCTCTTTAATGTCTCTGTAGGGGTCGGACTGTTTCAGGGATGTTTGTTTGTTAATGTTTTCTTTCTCTTCAAACACTAAAGTGCCTCTTCTACCTGCTGTTCTTCACATCACTAGCCCACACTGTGAATGGAACCACATTTGGAGCACTGATCCGGATATGATCATCTGAAAGGGTGTGAATCTGGATCCTTCATTCATAAAAATATTTTAATTTTAGGCTACGGTCTTTATATTGTTTCTACATTCATTTGGAGATTAAATACATTATTACAATATAAAGATATTAAAATCTTTAATGTTAGGTGCGATTAATTAGTTAATTTTTTTAATCAATTGAAAGCACTAATACACATATTACTCATATTTCCCTTTAAAAAGACATCCCAAAAACAATCATCAACTTCTAGGGGACAATCTCATCCTCACACAGACAGTTTGCAAACGCAAAGTCCCCTCGGACTCAATGTGGAAAGAAAACGGACCAGGACTAAACAAGCCAAGCAGAAGAAAACATCAGTAAATGCAGCAGCACATCAAGCCAAATGGTCAACCAAACGCCACTTTCTAGAGTTTAAATATCTTGTCTTTAGCATGCAGTTGAAATTGTCATTTTGATGCGAGGTTAAACACATGATCATGATCCCACAATAAAGCAGCTCTCGCGTCACACACCCATCAGAATGAGCCGGTGAAGCAGCAGCAGCAGCAGCAGCAGCAGGCCTGAACCCCACTCACCATCTGACCCGCTGGCACTGCCAGAGTCTTCATGTTCTTGGACATGGCCACATCAGGATAGGGTCGACCGTGCCCACACCGAGGACGTCTCTCTCCAGACTGTTCCCCTCTACGGCTACGCTGCCTGCCACCCCTCTTTCTTACAGCTCTGTCACTTCCTGTTTGAAAGGGAAGTCTTACCATAGCAACACACCGCAAGAGGAACTGTGGTTGCTCTGACTAAAACCTCTTTCTTGTCTGTAAGCAACCCTTTGTGTGGTGCCCACCTAGACACATATCCATTCAAACGAACAGAGAATTACACAAACAACAACCACAGAGGAGAACCTCGATCTGTTAGGAGCACCAACAGCGCTTAAGCCCACCGGTTTCATGACAGGAGAAGCTGCAAGGACACGGACATCTTCACTGTGCTTGAGGAGAGGAATTCAACGAGGTCTCACATGCAGAGAAGGAGAGCAGACGGATTACTGTGGACAACAATGATTAATGCGTAATAAATGACATGTGCTTAATGTCAACTACGGTTTGATATCAGCTTTAACATGTCTGCTGCTTTAGATAGCTAAAAACTTGCTTTATATCGTGTGACAACATGCTTTTCTATTGAATCAACATTTTTTCTTTCTTTATCCATTAATAGGACACACAAAGAAATATTTATTTTGGAAATTTGAAGGAGTAAAATAATAAAAATGCCTGACCACAGATGACACAAAATCTGTCATTTCATCTGAATATTCAACTACATTACTGATCAGCTCATAAAGCTCATAAAGTCATAATTAAGAGATAAATGTCCTCATTATTAGATAAAAAGTCAAAAATATGATTTTAAAAGTCATAATAGTGAGGTAAAAAGTCGAAAATGTGAAATGCTAAATCCTAATTATAAGATGAAATGTTGAAAATATGATTTTAAAAGTCATAATGGTGAGATAAAGTCGAAAATACGACATGCTAAGTCATAATTATAAGATAAAATGTTGAAAATATGATTTTGAATGTCCTCATTATTAGATAAAATGTCAAAAATGACATGCTAAGTCATAATTATAAGATAAAACGTTGAAAATATGATTTTGAATGTCCTCATTATTAGATAAAATGTCAAAAATATGACACGCCAAGTCATAATAAGATAAAATGTTGAAAATATGATTTTGAATGTCCTCATTATTAGAAAAAAAGTAAAAAAAATATGATTTTAAAAGTCATAATAGTGAGATAAACAGTCGAAAATACGACATGCCAAGTCATAATTATAAGATAAAATGTTGAAAATATGATTTTGAATGTCCTCATTATTAGATAAAAAGTCTAAAATACGACATGCTAAGTCATAATAAGATAAAATGTTGAAAATATGATTTTAAAAGTCATCATTAGATAAAAAGTCGAAAATACGACATGCCAAGTCATAATTATGACGTACAACTTTGAAAATATGATTTAAAAAGTCATAATAGTGAGATAAAAAGTGAAAAATATGACACGCCAAGTCATTGTGAGATGAACAGTTGAAATCAGGACTTTAAAAATTCTAAATGTTGGATTTGAAGTCAAAAATATGACTTAAAAATCTAAATTATGATTAAAAGTCCTAATTATGAGATAAAAAGCTGAATTTAGATTTTAAAGTCTAAATTATGACCAAAAACACACACCAACACATTTAAGAGATGAAATCGTTCCTGTTATTGTGTCTATTTGTTAATGAGGGATCTGTGGAGTAAACATTATAGTGATTATTTTGAAGTATAAAGATCAAATTAGACCCTTGGGGTAAGATGACCCAGATGAGAATTGTGGCATGTTGCTACTAATGTTGTTAAGTTTCAATTTAATAAGTATCATAATTAATGGGGTTATTATTTAATAGATGTACATTCTAGACATTTTCGCTGTAGGTTAGTTGAGTGAAATCATTCAATTTTGCATTCGTAGTGTTACTATGACGACATATCTTCAATTACAATACGGACAATTAAATATGAACATATTCATAAGTCACAGAATAACTTGAATGTTCAGTCAGAAGCATCTGTTTTACTGGAATTATGCGGTGCCAGTTATTCAACTAAATTGTCAATATTTAATATATTTATTAGATAGAAAGTCAAAAATATGATTTTAAAAGTCATAATAGTGAGATAAAAAGTCGAAAATACAACATGCTAAATCATAATTATAAGATAAAACATTGAAAATATGATTTTGAATGTCCTCATTATTAGAAAAAAAGGTAAAAAACATGATTTTAAAAGTCATAATAGTGAGATAAAAAGTCGAAAATACGACACGCTAAGTCATAATTATAAGATAAAACATTGAAAATATGATTTTGAATGTCCTCATTATTAGATAGAAAGTCAAAAATATGATTTTAAGTGTCATAATAGTGAGATAAAAAGTCAAAAATATGACAATTATAAGAAAATGTTGAAAATATGATTTTAAAAGTCCTCATTATTAGATAAAAAGTCAAAAATATGATTTTAAAAGTCATAATAGTGAGATAAAAAAAATCTAAAATATGGCATGCTACGTCATAATAAGATACAATGTTGAAAATATGATTTTGAATGTCCTCATTATTGTACTAGATTCTGTACTAGTTTATCCGGGGTGAGGTAAGATAGCCCCTTTGAATAATTTACATTTTGTAAAACAACTAAACTAGCAATGCATCATCATCATCCTCCTGCACATGCTAAACTTATATCTAAATATGTTACACTTTAAAAGTAAAGCACATTATTCTTCAGAGGGCCACTTTCCCCCATGTTACATTCATTTAATGTTCACTACACATTCAATCAAAGGCGTTTGTATTCATACAGATGTTCATGATACTCGCTCACCTGATGCTCGCTCGAGCGCATCTTCAACACGCGACTCTTGCTGAGCTTTCTCTGTAAAGACGCTCCTCTGGCCAGCCGACAGAAGCTCTGGCATAGATTTCTTATCGCCACCATAATAACACCCGCAGCCGAGAACACCGGAGACTGAGCGTTTACCTGAGCCACGCGCCTCAACTTCAAACAGGTGAGCGGGGAATAAGCTGACACGCGCATGCGCAGACCGCTCAAAGGGACTTTTATATTGCGACAATTAATTTAATTTAATTTAATTTAATTTAATTTAATTTAATTTAATTTAATTTAATTTAATTTAATTTAATTTAATTTAATTTAATTTAATTTAATTTAATTTAATTTAATTTAATTTAATTTAATTTACAAATGCAGTGTTATAAGATAATAATTTATGTTATAGGAAAGGGTCTTTACTGGTACATATGGATCTGCCTCCTCCTGCTGGGTGCAATTTTTTCTTTTCTTTATACATTTATTAGTATTCAGTTCACAGTATGTCCCATGACATTTCTGAAATATGATATTGTGTTCAGCATGCAAACTTGCAGCTACAATGTTTCCATTTGGAAACGTATTTCCTCTATGAGGTGTTTTCCTAACATCTAAATATAATAACACAGAGGTTAATCAGAAAAAAATGGTTCTTTGCAGGACTAGGTCATTGTTTGTAATGGCACTTTGTGTCTTGGGCATCTGATGGTGATATCTGAATTAGGTAAGCTATTTTTTAATATACAGTGTTTGATTTTGTTCAAATTTTTTTTAAAGATAAAAGTACAGAAATTTTTTTTTTTTTTTTTTAAATGACCCACTGGTAAAAAATTATTAAAGGATATCAAATACTGTATGTATGTTAGCACAATGTATTTTTCTAACTTTCTTTAAATAATACACATATATATATATAGATCATTGCTGCAAAAACAGCCCTGACCCGTCGAGGCATGGACTCCACTAGACCCCTGAAGGTGTGCTGTGGTATCTGGCACCAAGATGTTAGCAGCAGATCCTTTAAGTCCTGTAAGTTGCGAGGTGGGGCCTCCATGAATCGGACTTGTTTGTTCAGCTCATCCCACAGATGCTCGATTGGATTGAGATCTGGGGAATTTGGAGGCCAAGTCAACACCTCAAACTCGTTGTTGTGCTCCTCAAACCATTCCTGAAGCATTTGTGCTTTGTGGCGGCGCATTATCTGCTGAAAGAGCCACAGCCACCAGGGAATACACTGTTCCTTCCTTGGAGCACTTTAGATAGAGACTGACCACTGCA